>ML345455.1:0-41058 GCA_005239505.1 Nicotiana paniculata
ACTCGAATCGCAGGTATGATTCGCGATCGAGGGAAGCTTTATGATAACTTGGTATAAATGTGTTAGCGCCCGAGTCGGAGGTACGATTCGCGAGCGAGGGAAGCTTTACGCCTATTTAGTGATTAGATATTCCTTCGACTCCGGACGGTTGTCTTATCCTTGTGTGCGCATGACTATGTGGTACGGTTTTATTGATATTGGCCTGACATGTATTTGGGAAAAAAAATAAAGTGTACTTTGTTGTTTATTCTCGGTAGTTACCTGGAGTTCTGTACTTGATACGTATTCGCTGCTCACTGTCTTACATGTCTACTGTATTTCACCATATTCTGTCATAAATTATATTGTTGGACCCTAGCGAGTGTCTAATGCGACCTCTCGTCACTACCTCTCTGAGGTTAGGCGGGCGACTTACTGAGTACACGTTATTTTTGTACTCATGCTACACTTGCTGTGCATTTTTGTTGCACAGGTACTTTCATGGCGACTGGAGGATTCAGAGACTTAGGCGAGCTGCATCATCCGGAGGCGATTGTTGGTCCCAAATGCACACGCAAGTATACGTTGTCGACAAGTAATATAGGATTGTAAGTCCAGATATCGTACCCACAGAGACTTGTGATTAACTATCAACTAAATTAAACCCAAAAAACTAATCTATTCAAGCGAACACTAAACTATGAATATTTAACTAAAATTAATCTAGAATAGTAAACTATGAAATTAACGAAATACTTGGCTAGATTTTAGATACAAATTCAAGGAGATCCGATATTCTAGAGCTATGGGTTAGCTAACAATCCTGTTGAGTTTTCCACTTCAATCATCTAATAAATTTATCTGGTTTATTGTTTGACGAGGTTAATATTGCTCGTAGCCTTCTCCCATAGTACAACTCGCCTATTCAAGCTAACCTAACGCCTATATTACTATGAAAGTAGAATTAACAAGAATGCATTAATAATTCCCGTATAATAACCAAACAAGGTGATTAGGTATATTCCTATCCTAACCGCAAATCCGCTCTCCTGAAGGGTTAAGATCTTGCTCTACCCAATCTTATATGCAATCTAGAATTCCCTCTCCCGAGTTCAATCCTAGATTCGTAGATAGTATTCAACTGGTGATCAAGCAATCAAATAATTAAGTGCAAGATTTAATAAATAAACCAATATGATAAAATAATAAGAACAATTCAAGCTTCAAACTACAACGTTCATGTAGCACCCAAAACTCTAGAACTAATGAACTATGAAATTAAAGGAAGAGAAGAGAAGAAAAACTAGGTAGAAGCCTCCTTCAAGCATGGTTTGTGTTCCTCCACGTCAAACCCCTCACGTGAATCCCCCCTCAAAGTTGTATTTTTGGGTCTATTTATATGTTTGGGACAAACCCTAAACATGTAGGATACTTCTAGTCAAATCGAGAAACACTTAAAACCTTCAAAACTCGGATTGGACCAGACCAGGGACCCCAGGAGTTAAGCCCCAAACGCCCAGCTATAGCCAAACCAGGCCTGGCGGTAGGGCTCTAACGCCCAGCTATAGCCAGGTCTGACCAGATTTTATGGCTCAAACGCCCAGCTATAGCCCGGGTCACTCCTTTTCGACTCTTTAGCGTAGTTTTGACGTTTATGCATCCATTTAGCTCAGCTTCCATCTACAATTCACCTACACATGAAATAGACTCCATTATGCACATATGACGTGTATTTTTATCATTAACGCACATAAAATGTAAGGTACATAATGCTTTAAACCATGAATTCTAGCCACGCATCAACACCCCACACTTAGACTCTTGCTCGTCCTCGAGAAATGGGACAATCTACTACCCTTCAACACGTACACATTTCATTAACAAGGAGTATTTTACTTTTCAATCACACACATTACCCCTTAACTATGATCGATACCGGCAATCAAGTATGGACATACAAAATTTCACATTCTTCCCCTTCTTTAAATATGCCCAAGTATAACAATTTAATCAATCATATCCACAACCTAATTGCAACCACCCAACCTCAAGAGTTGACTTGCAACTACTAAGCCCCCTTAATTCACGTACCTACCCGACAAGAAAGTTACAACATTACCAATCGTTCATGAGATCATGTGCCCTCACCAACAACAAAAAAGTGAATATAACTGGTCCACACATTCAAATATGATTTTGAACATTATTTAAGGACATCACACAATTGAACAAATTCACTCACTCTGACAAAGTATTCATATGCATCCCGTGGTCGTACCATAAGCTTGCCCTTAGTGTAGATCTCCACTAATTCAAGTTAGCCAAGTCTAGGATCAATTAGGACTTTTAAGGTTGTAATGTAGGCTAAGGGACGGGTAGGATATATTTAGGAATAGTGAATATCCCTCCTAAGCACTTTAATACACTACCTTCACAACTGAACACATGTTCTTCTCAACAAATTCTCTTGCCACAATTCATATTCAACATAGCCCTTTTTCAATTAAGCACTTCTATATTGTCACTAGCACAAATTAATAAAAATTGGAGGTGCGTGTCTTTTTGTACATACCTTTACTATCATTTTTTTTCTTTCTTTCCTACACACACTAAATACATGAAAGTTCATTGGCTAATGACTTTTGAATACAATTTTTGTGCACCAACGGGCCCTTCCATGGCTCCACGCAAAAACTAATCCCCATTGTCTCACCTTACTTCTTTTAGAGACTAAGTGCCTTAGGAGGAAAAGGTGAAAAAATCTCAATTTAAGAACAACAGAGGGGTACGACTTGTAATGTGGGTACCAAAGAAAAGGTCAAAAGGCTCAAAGGGGCTAGCAATTGAAATTTTTAATTCTTATGTGACAAGCACATCCATGATCAAGCAAGAAAATGCCTACGTCATCTCCTANCTATTTATTTTTACTCAGGCATCACATGTCAAACCAAATATATGGGAAAGCAGAATGTATGTCATAACCTAATATGTCGACATCAAACATGTCATAGGGTATTTCTAAGTTACTCAGTTTCTTCCTAACTACTCCAAAAAACAAAAATAATTTAAAGTACCCGGTTCAAGTTACACCCTTGGAAAAGAACTGGTGCCCAAAGAAAAACCAAGGGATACTACCTAACTATCCAATAAAAAATCCTTTTGGTGTTTCTAAATCGGACTTTATCCCTCAAGAAAATTGTCCAACAGATCCATCGTTGGGAAAAATCTGAGATTTTTCTAAAATACAATAATTTTATACAATTACACCTCAGAAAGTAGTTTCCCCACCCCACACTTATGTTATGCATAGTCCTCGATGTATGATCACAAAGAAAAACATTNAAACTGACACTAAAAAAATAATGAAAAGATATACAAACTGGGTTGCCTCCCAACAAGCGCCTTATTTTTAGTCGTGGCACGACTTTGCTGCTTCACCACTTTTCCTTCCACTTTGAGGATATGAATTGCGTCCCCAATTTTGCATCAATTTTTCTGTCACGTTCATGGGGTGGTGGTGTAAAAATGAAGGAACCAAACAATAGGTATCACATCTTGCACTTCTTGGCCCTTAGGTGAGGGATGTCATTTTGTCTCCTTGGCATCACAAATTTCAGAATATAAACACTTTGTTCCTCATCCATTGACTTCTCTATATGCTCGACTGGATCAATTCCCATGTCACCAACCAAACACAATGTTGAAAGTGTTTAGAATGAGGTCCAATACGCTCTAATTCAAAAACTTATTTTTGACATCCTTTATTTTATACTCTTCATCAACCTTGACATCATTAATAATTTGGTCGAATATTTGGATTTCCTCTTTCCGCTCCACACGCTGGCCAATATCCACAAATATTGATGGTAGGGCATCAGCCACCTCAACCTTTTTATTCAATTGAGCCTGCAGGTCATGGATATCTGAGCCAAATTGGTCTATCTCTTTCCTGAGCTTAGTCCTTCCTTCTATCAGTTGCTCTGTCATATTTGAATGACCATCATGAAGAAACTCATGAGATTTTATTAGTTGAGCTTGTTCCTCTAGCAAAGATTTGCTCATTATATCTGCTTCTTCAAAATTATCTTCTGGTGGAAACTCGCTCTCTTCGTCGAGTTGAGGTTCTTTTTGGAAATTCACCATTAATTCATCCATTCTAGCCTGGAGTCTTTTGATAGATAAGGCGTCAAGAACTTGTTGCTCGGCTATCATGTTCTGTTGCTCCGCTGCTTGTCTCATGAAGTCCATAATATGAGCCATGCTTTCCATATCCTCCACTTTCTTGCTCCTATCAAACTCATTAACATTATTAGAAACAGTACTATAAAAGCTCTGAGAAAGATAATAAGAATTAGGACAACCATCCCAATGGCCACCTTGACAACCACACACATTACAAAAATTCCACACATTAGATTGAGATGGAGAATATTGCCACATGTATGGTCCCCCACAATATGGACAAGGATCGTCATAATAAGAATAATCACTATTCGACAAATTATCATTCCAAGATGCCATGTCAAGAAAGATAATAAGATATTAAATTAAGCTACAAATAAAAAATAAAAATAAATAAAAACTTAAATAGACAAAAGTAAAAATTCAATCTAGTAAAATAGTTTATTTCTAAGTCCCCGGCAACGACGCCAAAAACTTGTTGGTCCCAAACGCACACGCAAGTATACGTGGTCGACAAGTAATATAGGATTGTAAGTCCAGATATCGTACCCACAGAGACTTGTGATTAACTATCAACTAAATTAAACCCAAACAATTAATCTATTCAAGCGAACGCTAAAGTATGAATATTTAACTAAAATTAATCTAGAATAGTAATCTATGAAATTAACGAAATACTTGGCTAGATTTTATATACAAATTCAATGAGATCCGATATTCTAGAGCTATGGGTTAGCTAAAAATCCTGTTGAGTTTTCCACTTCAATCATCTAATTAATTTATCTGGTTTATTGATTGACGAGGTTAATATTGCTCGTAGCCTTCTCCCGAAGTACAACTCGCCTATTCAAGCTAACCTAACGCCTATATTCCTATGAAATTAGGATTAACAAGAACGCATTAATAATTCCCNTTCATAGATAGTATTCAATTGGTGATCGAGCAATCAAATAATTAAGTGCAAGATTGAATAAACAAACCAATATGATAAAATAATAAGAACAATTCAAGCTTCAAACTACAACGTTCATGTAGCACCCAAAACTCTAGAACTAATGCACTATGAAATTAAAGGAAGAGAAGAAAAGAAAAACTAGGTAGAAGCCTCCTTCAAGCATGGTGTGTGTTCCTCCACGTCAAATCACCCACGTGAATCCTCCCTCAAAGTTGTATTTTTGGGTCTATTTATATGTTTGGGACAAACCCTAAACGTGTAGGATACTTCTAGTCAAACCGGGAAACACTTTAAACCTTCAAAACTCGGATTGGACCAGACCAGGGAGCCCAGGCGTTAAGCCCCAAAACGCCCAGCTATAGCCAGGCCAGGCTTGGCGTTAGGGCTCTAACGCCTAGCTATAGCCAGGTCTGACCAGGCTTTATGGCTCAAACGCCTGACTATAGCCTGGGTCACTCCTTTTCGACTCTTGAGCATATTTTTGACGTTTATGCATCCATTTAGCTCGGCTTCCATCTCCAATTCACCTACACATGAAATAGACTCCATTATGCACATATGACGTGTATTTTTATCATTAACGCACATAAAATGTAAGGTACATAATGCTTTAAACCATGAATTCTAGCCACGCATCAGCGATCCGCAACTGATGGAGTCTCCCTCGTACTATATTTACTTTCAGTTTATACTCCCTTATCCAATTTGTATTCCGGACAGGCTTTGTGATGTTTGTATAAATTCTTAGAAATTGCTCATGTACTTGTGACACTAGGTTCTGGAGTAGGTAGGGATGTGTTGGGTTGTATTTGATATGGCGTAGTATTCAAATTGTTTTTAACTAACTTGTTTTTATTTGGTTGATATGTAATAAAGTGAAAGGAAATGTTTTTTCATAAATGTCAAAAACCGGAAAGTTATTTCAACTAATTAAGGGGTTTTCTTGCCTGACAGTGGTGTCCGGCGCCATCACGACTCGTAGATTTTGGGTCGTGACAGATTGACTTGTTCTGACCGTTACAATCATTTATTACATTTATTGCACGTTACATAATTGATTTGTAACTGATGGAGTAATGATGATAAATCCCATATAATCCGGGATTAATTTATTCATTCCTCATTTGTAATTATGAGATATTCTCCCGCACGTGTTCCGATCTATTTATGATGATTAGTTCCGAGGCTATCAGGTACGGTATGAGTATGTTCGGTCCCGGGGGTGTTTCACACTTTTCTCCAAGCTTTGCTGACACGTGCTTCCCTTTAATAGACCCACATGGCGAGTCTATTTTTCTCCAATACAGATAGTCCCCCCACTTTTCGGTTATTCACAGTGATATGACCGGGAAGTGGAAGATTTTATTCTTTTCTCCATTGACTCTGCCTCATTAAAAACCTTTCCAGAAAAACCCAGTCGGGACAAAAACCAGACGAAGGAAAAAAGAGTGCAGAACTTAGAGATTCATATGAAAACTTCAACGCTCATGTTCGTTTCGTCAATAAGCGGTTGGTTTACCCCTGTCTTATTTTGGGGTTTGAAGACAAATGTTTGCCTTAGTTTGGCAAGTTCGATATAAATTTCGGCTTTGTTTTCTGCCTACTTTAATGTTTGGGTTTTTGTTCACCCTTTAAGTCTTCGAATTTATAAAAATGCTTTAGATTACTCGTACCTTTTTGTATTAGGCACGGTTTATGAAAGACGGCCCTTTTTGATCGACACTTAATGAAGAAGACATCTCAACTTCATAATGGTGTAATAATGCAATAGAGTGATATGGAGTTTTCACATGTTTAAGAATGTTTTTGAAGAAAGTTTTGGTTTGAACTTTCACAACATTTTACATGTGTTTGATAATTGTCTAAAACTCATGTTGCAACTGTTTTCTTTTAACAGGTTTGATACAAGCTTGTATTTCGTAACTGTTTTCTTTTGTAACAGTTTTTTCGAGTTAATACAAGGGAATAACTGTTTTTTGTTTGTAACAGTTTTTATAAAGGTATGTGTTTTTACCCGTAACTATTTTCATTGACAACAATTTTTAATAAATACAAGGGTATATCTTGCAACCCTTGACTAAATATTGCCTTTAACCTGAACATTCGTTTACATCCACGAGTGTTTTCTTTGTAGGTTTTCAAATCAGGCTTGTGTTTTTGGCTCTTGACTTCGCTCTTAACTTTCGATTTGTTGGGTAGACCTTAGGCTTGAATTGAGTTCTGCATTTCCCAGTTTTTTTTGCCTTCTATAGTCCCCCAAGTGTTAGAGCTTTGAAGTATGAACACTTGATTATTCCTTCCATGTGGTCCATTTCCTGAAAAGGAAATTACATACGAGACTTGAAGGTTTATACTTTTTGGATGATAACTACTTAACCCTTTTTATTTCATCAGAAGGGTTGGGACCTAGACCGGAAATTCAGTTACTTCCTCGTGTCTTTCGGGTCTAATATCATCATTTGGTACTTTAGGGAATTTATCCGAGTACTAAATTTTCATGGCACTTTATGAATTTATTTGAGTGCTCATATTTAGTCTTACACACTTGAAATATACATTTGGATGCATCGTTACATGTGCGATGTCTTAATGTTGCACCATTGGGTGTTTAACTTTTAAATAAAAGAGGCCCATTTATATATTTAAACGCTATGAAAAGGACGTCTCCTTTTCATTCAGGCGTAAAAGAGGATCGATTGATCTGAGTAGTGTTTTACTATGTGGAAGTATAAATCCTGGTAGGATTTCCTGGAGTATTGATATCGGTAAGACATTGAGTCTGAGGGAATACTGATCCCAAATAAATATTGATCTTAGTAGATTTGTCTTGAAGAGACATTAAATCTAATTGGATTTTGACTTCAAATTGGAGTATATGAACATACTTCCAAGTAGAGAGGGATACATGTCCGAAATAATATTTGAGATGTTCGGGATAATTGATCCGAGTCATAATTAGCCACTAAGAAAGGCTTTTTAACTTGAATTGTCGTTGCTGGACCGAATAGAAGCCATGTGTTTGTTCAAAGTGAACTTTATTCCGATGGCATAGTTGCATACATTTATGTTGACTTGAACACTGTTTGATGTGTTTTATGCTTGATATGAGCAATACAACTGATTGGGTTGAGATTGCGGTAAATAATGTCAGAATACTCTTAGAAATTTATCTCCCAAAGCAATCAATTGTTTGAATCACTTCTTAAAATGTCAATTTGGATTGACTAATATTCAAGTATAAGTGATCTCCCTGGTGTTTGAGTTTTGAGGTATGAGAACTCAAACACTAGAATCATAATTTGACAGTCCCCAGTTTAATAATCTCGAATAGGATAGCCAGTTCCATTATTAATGGAATTTCAAATGGTCCAGTTGCAGCATAGAGACGGCACCAGAGCTCTTTCTTTATTTTTTACTCTGGCGGGAACTATAGAGGTTCCAAAATGTTGTCGAGGACCATGCGATATCTTGCCTTATTACCAGAGTAATTTTCACGTCTTTCATTGTAGATTTATCGCATCATATATTTTGTTTGTTTGGTACATGTGGCATTTTAGCTTTTGCAGCCTTGAATATTCTCAAATATGATTCTCCTTCAATAAGGCAGTACCAGATGAGACATACTCAGAGTTGTCGAGAGCGTGCTTGTCTGTGGGTAAAGTCTTATTCTGCAAGTAATTAATGAAGTTATTATGCCAAAATTAAATTAGTCGGGCTTACCTCATTTTCATTCTAATTGATGATAAATTAGGGATCGCCCAGATAAGGGATGACTTGATTCTCATATGTTTTTATCCGGAAATGATATTTATCAATAAGAGTCCGGAGTTTCTTCCGGAGTCAGTGATATTAGCAGTAGATCCGAGACTAACACATCCGACTTAATTTTCTTGGGCTGCATAGTTTCTTGGATTTGATCAATCGTCAAATCAATACTTTTTCTCTGAGTCCCCAGCTAATTCAAGCCTGTATCATATGCTTTATACTCATCTTTGTTGTTAGTAATAAACTAAGTTTTGTGAAATCTAAATACTTTTTCTGATAGGGATTAAGCATTGTCCTTAACCAAGGACTTTTAATTCTTGTGGACTTAATTGTATAAAAGGTCAAGATCCCGAGAATTATCTCAGAAATAACATGTACTTTGATTTAGCTTCAGGTAATATTCTCAAGCAAAGATTAGTCATGAAATTCACTAGACTTGTGATTTTATGACCGTATGTGGCTGATAAATAATATCATATTCCATAAGTTTGACTACTCATTTAGCTAGCCTTGCCGACAGTTCTCGTTTATGCAAAATATTGTATAATGAAAATATAGTGGCTACGAGAATTGAATGAAATTGACAATAAAGCCTTAGATTTAAGGCAATAGCAATTAATGCCAACTTCTCGAAATATAGATATGCAATTTCCATGTCTAAGATAATTCTATAATAGATAAGAGATTGCGTACCTTTCTCTACTTGAATTAAGATTGCATTTACCGAGACATTCGAGACAATGTGATATACTAGCGATCATCTTTCTCCTCGGAATTTTGAAAGTGATGATGGGTTGATGTTAGCAACGAGTCCGAATGATTCGACTTTTCTGACTAAACCCACCTTCGAGGTTCCGTAACTTTATATTTTATTATTTGGCTCTGGTTTCTTCTTTTGCTTGACCGGATTATACCGCGGGTCAATATTGAGCATATAAACCATTATCTCCGGTGGAACAACTGTTATGGTTACAATGGTACCAAGCAAAGCAATTTGCATTAACACGTAAAAGTTTAATCAATTTACCTTTAAACTTGGTGTCGAGTCTCGGCCAGCATAAACCTTCCTATTTGGGAAGCCAATGATAGTTTCTAGTTCTTCAGCATTTGACCTCGTGGGGTTTTATTCTTTCGGTTCAATGATTGTATCCAAAAATATTTGTGTAATTGTCCATGGCTTATTAATGAACCTTATTCCTCGTAGTCTTTAATTATCCATCCCACACCATTCTTTTATTTTCCAGTTGATAGGTGCGGTATCGTTGTAAACAATCTCGTGTGTGTTTTACCCATGCTTTTCCTGACCTTCACTCTTCTCCTGTGGAAATTTCAATTTATCAAGGTGATTCCTCACCTGTTCGGGAAGGTTCGGATCCTTTTCAGCCCGTGAAGAAAATCCGTATCTCTTTGCTCGGACCTATTTTTGACTTCCGTTTGAACATCCGTGCCTTTCTCCATTTAAATCTCGGTGCTGCATATCATTCTCGTAGGATAGTCGGGAATTCCCGAAGGTGTTCTATCCGTTCGTTTTGTTCCTTGATCTATTTCTGTCAAGTTAGAACTAAATTGTGCAAATTAAAATTACCTGATGTATCTAAACTTCATGTCTCGGTACTGTTTGGCGTAGATTCTTTAATAAGTTTCGGTACTAATAGTTCCGGTACCAATATGCCGATGTACATTCTCTATTTTTCTCTGCTTGTTGCTTACATATCAGATCATGGCTATTATTTCCTTTCTCATGGTAAAGCCATCTCAAGCTTGGTTGTCCTCAACTGTGTTGATTGGCAAAGTTCGGCCATGATGAAGGTTAAACTGAAAGCAAGCAAATATCAACAAAAATTGTTAGTATCTTTGGTTGAATAGAATATTTGATTGAGTTCCCGGTAACAGAACCAAAATGTTTAACCCAAAAAATAGTTTTCAAGGTCAAAGCAATAATTTTATGTCACAGGCCACAAGAAACCGATTCAATCTGAAAGATATAGTTTTTCGTTAATGCAAAGTGATAGAGAAGTGCAAAATAAATTCAATGACAGACATTATAACAAAAATAAAGCAGAGAAGAAATAATTCTTATTGAATAATCCTTGATAGGATGTTTAGCCGAACGGAGCTTAAAGGGCCAAACTATGGCTAGCTTGGGAGCAAGATGATATGAATTACAATGTACAAAATTATAGAGAAGAAAGTTAGACCCCTTGATTGTGATAAAACTATGTCTATTTATAGGGATAAATCTAAGTAACCATTCTCTTTGAATAATGGGTCCATTATGAGCATTTACTCAACCCATCCATTACTTTTGGAAGACTTGTAACAGCTGTGTAAATGCTGGAATTTCATAACTGATGAGTTGATTTCGTAACTGATGAGTTAATTCCATAACTGATGAGTCAATCCCGTGGCTGATGAGTTACTCTTGTACCTGTTGAGTCAATCTCGTGCCTGCTGATTCAATCTCGTGCCTGTTGAGTCAATCTCGTTCCTGTTGAGTCAATCTTGCAGTTGATTACCTTGTTCTGACCGTTACAATCATTTATTGCATTTATTGCACGTTACATAATTGATTTGTAACTGATGGAGTAATGATGATAAATTCCATATAATCCGGGATTAATTGATACCTTCCTCATTTATAATTATGAGATATTCTCTCGAACCTGTTCCGAGCTATTTATGATGACCAGTTCCGAGGCTATCAGGCACGGTATGAGTATGTTCGGTCCCGGGGGTGTTTCACATATCATCTTATATGTCATTCTTTACTTTTCTCCAAGCTTTGCTGACACGTGTTGCCCTTTAATAGACCCACATGGCGAGTCCATTTTTTGCCAATACACCCTCCCGTATCAAGATGCACCCAATACCAATCCGAGAAGCATCACAATACACTGTATAAGAATCCGATCATGAAGGCAAAACTAGAACTGGAGCTATGGTCAAGGCAGTCTTGAGCTTCTTTATGCTCTCCTCACACTCATCCGACCAACTGAATGGAGCACCCTTCTAGATCAACCTGGTCAAAGGAGCTGAAATGGACAAGAAACCTTCCACGAAACGACGATAATATCTGGCCAAGCCGGGGAAACTCTGAATCTCAATAGTTGCGGACGGTCTAGGACAACTCTGAGCCGCCTCTATGTTCTTTAGATCCACCTTAATTCCCTAACTGGACACCAAGTGCCTCAAGAACGCCACTGGATTGAGCCAAAACTCATACTTGGAGAACTTGACATAAAACTTCTCCTCCCTCAAACTTTTTAGTACTATCCTCAAATGTTGTGCATGCACCTCCTGGCTACGTGAGTACACCAGGATGTCATCAATGAATTCTATGACAAAGAAATCAAAATATGGCTGGAATACACTATTCATCTAATTCATGAATGTTGCTGGGGCATTGTTCAGCCAAAAACACATCACAAGGAACTCATAGTGACCATAACGGGTCCTGAATGCCGTCTTCAGAATATCCGAGTCTAAAATCTTCAATTAGTGATACCCAGACCGCAAATCAATCTTCGAGAACACCCAAGCTAACTGAAGCTAGTCAAATAAATCACCAATGCGTGGCAAAGGATACTTGTTCTTAATTGTAACTTTGTTCAACTGCCTATTGTCGATGCACATCCGCACAATACTATACTTCTTCTTCACAAACAGAACTGGTGCACCCCAAGGCGACACACTAGGCTAATGAACTCCTTATTAAGAAGCTCCTGAAGCTGCTCTTTCAATTCCTTCAACTCTGCTGGTGCCATATGATACGAAGGAATAGAAATGGGATGAGTGCCCGACACCAAGTCAATACCAAAATCAATATCCCTGTCAGGTGGCATGCTTGACAGGTCTGCAGGAAACATATCCGAAAAGTCTCGCCCTACTGGAACAGAATCAATAGTAGGAGTATCAGCACCAACCCTCATAAAAAGCCAAATATGATAAAAACCCCTTCCCAACCATCCGTTTGGCCTTCAGATATGAAATCAACCTACTTGGAACAAGTCCAGAGAACCTTTCCACTCGATCCTAGGTAACCCTGGCATCACCAACATCATGGTTTTAGCGTGACAATCCAGGATAGCATGACATGGGGACAACCGATCCATACCCAGAATCACGTCAAAATTAACCATTCTAAGAAATAGGAGATCAACTATAGTCTCCAATCCTTCGATGGTCATCACACACGATCGATACACACGGTACACAATAATAGAATCGCCCACCGGCATAGATACATGAACATGTGAAAGTAAGGACTCACAGGGGATATCCAAATAGCGAGAAAAATATGATGATATATACGAATAAGTGGAACTGTGGTAAAATAATATAGAAGTATTCCTATGGCATACTGAGACAATATTTGTGATCACTATTCTGAAGCAACGACCTCTAGCCCGACAGGGAAAGCATAGCATCAAGCCTGGCTGCCTCCTGATCATCCTCCCCCTCTAGGGCGACCTCTAGCTGCCTAAGCCCCACCCCGAGCTGGCTAGGGGGTGGTGAAGTAACTGGTGCAAAAGTCCTAGCATGGGACCTCTCATATGGAGCCTTACTCAATAAATTAGGGCAATATCTCTTTAGATGGCTCAAATCCCCACACTCGTAGCAACCCATCCTGACGGGCTGCTGACCTTGATAACCCGAGGAACTGTCAGTAGAAGCCTGAGAAGGTGAACCATGGTAAGAACATTGTGCTAGTAACGCGCTGAAGGATGACTGACCCGAACGAGCACTATGGGAACCATGGCCAACTAATGTACCATGATGAACCGTGTGAGCCATCTGAGTGGGCCAATAAGGATAACCCCTGTGGTGATGAGACTGTCTTACAGAAGAAACACCACTGAAACCACACGAACCACGAGGCCTATTGGCCTCCCTCTCCTCACTCTCTTGACTACGAACCTGCTCAAGACGCCTAGCAATATCATCCACCTCGTCGAACCTAGCACCCGATGCAATATCCCGAGTCATAACAAAGCGCAATCCATAGTTGAGGCCATCAATGATCCTCTTAATCCTATACCTCTCTGTGGGAACCAACAAAATCACGTGACGATCCAACTTTGAAAATCTCATCTCATACTGGGTCATGGATGTACCCTCCTAGCGTAGTTTCTCAAACTATACAGCTCCTCCCTGCAGGTCGGTGGCACAAAATTTTCCAAGAAGTGAACGGAGGACTCGTGATATGTAAGTTGTGCAGTGCCGATGGGCTTGCTCCACTCATAGGCCTCCCACCATCTGAAGGCTTCCCCCGACAGCTAAAAAATTGTAAATGAGACCCTAGTAGTCTCCAGAATACTCTCCATGTGAAGAATCTGCTGGCATCTATCCAAGAAGTCCCGAGCATCCTCCAACTCAAGCCCCACTGAATGATGGAGGCTTGAGCCTCCCAAACCTCTCTAGTCTCTTCTACTCCTCGTTACTCATAGGGGGACCCACGTGGGACTGAAAAACTATGACCAGCTGGGATGGTAGTACCCCGGTGTCTGAAGTCCCTGCACCACCTGCTCTGGAGTATGGGCGGGGAGAGTCTGAGCACCTCCCCCGACCTGAGAAGTGGCTGGTGCTACTGAACTGAAACTGCCTGAGCAAGGCTAGTTCATACAGTCAATATCTGGGCCAAGGACTCTTGAAGGCCTAGAAGAACAATGGGTACAACTGGTACCTGAGTTGGCCCCACTGGTTCAACCACATCTGGGATCTGCTCTTGAGTTGGAGCAACTGGTGGGTGTACAACTGCTGTATGAGATGCACCTAGGACTCTATCGTGACCCCAAATTTTCGTGGCCCTAGCTAGTGGTAGTGGTAGTTGTCCACCCGATCCGGTAGCACGTGTCCTCACCATTTGTGAGAGAATAGAATAACAGAAGTTTAGTTTTCGGAATCAACAAATTCGCACAACAGAATAAAATAAAGTGAAGTTTTATTCCTAAGGGTTCGGTAGCCTCTCGAAGATAAGTATAGATGTCTCTGTACCGATCCGCAAGACTCTACTAAACCTGCTCATGACTCGTGAGACCTATGTAACCTAGGCTCTGATACCAACTTGTCACAACCCAAACTATCACATGTCGTGATGGCGCCTATCACA
Source organism: Nicotiana paniculata (assembly GCA_005239505.1). Classification (NCBI taxonomy): domain Eukaryota; kingdom Viridiplantae; phylum Streptophyta; class Magnoliopsida; order Solanales; family Solanaceae; genus Nicotiana; species Nicotiana paniculata. The sequence goes on from ML345455.1 coordinate 14,991, forward strand.
ATGCCAGGCAAGCCGACAATCAAAAATAACCACACATCTTTAAATTTAAACATAGCGAAATAAGCTTAATAGTGAAAATCTCATGATAACTGATAATAAAATACCGCAACTCAATACAAAATCCTCCAAAATCCAGGTGTCACTAAGTACATGAGCATCTAAATGAAAACACAATCTGACTGTTAAGACACTGTCTAGCAAGATAGAATAGAACTAATAAATTGAAAAGAAGGAGAGTCAAGGTCTGCGGACTCCAAGGCATCTACCTCAAGTGTCTTCGAATAGATAAAGCTCCAAAGCTAACAACCGCCATGCCCAAAAGTACCTGGATCTGCACATGAAGTGCAGAGTGAAGTATGAGTACAATCGACCCAATGTACTTAATAAGTATCATCAATAAACATGACAAGGAAAAATGAGTACAAATTATTAATGATACTAGCTATCACCTGTGTAGTTTCATCTTTAATTCTGGTACAGAATAATATCAAAATCAACTCATCAAGTTTAGGGAGAAAATACCCGTGTGTGTATGTGTACAGCTTCTCAATCACTTTCCTCAGACCATATCATAGCATATAGAGGTGATATGCAGTTACATCAGATAAATGATCAAAGAAATTGCAAGTAAAGATGTAATGTAAAATCCAACAAAACACTGGCCAGATTTACTCAACTTTCCATATCCGTTCAAAACCACTGATCAGTATTCTCAATAACCACGTTTACACCATCAATAGAGAAACATGAGAGGGTGACCCTATTGGAATGGACTCGTACCCGCATGCAAGAACGACCAATTTAACGTGTTGCCAGCCCGACGTTATCATAGGCTCAATATCATAACTCGCTTGACGTGGTCACAGGCCTCTAGTCCAAACATATCATACAAGAGCAATTGAACAAGTAAACATGTATGAAATAAGTGAATATCAAATCGCGTGATCCTGGACAGGTATAAACGGCATGCTAAGGTGTAGGCATGTGCAAGTGTACTATCATAGCTTAAACCGACAATTCATCAAAGAATAACATTTATCAATTCATTTAGGGGTTAAGTCGCTACGAAGCCTCGATAGTGGCTCAGATAATTCACAATGTCACAAATTTGCAAATCATCATAACTTAAGGTTTAACAGTCAAATTCTAGGCTTATAAGAGCCCGAGCACAACCCGAACATGAATAAGTAATCCCGATGCCCGCAGATAGGTTCATCCCCACGCATTTGCGCACCCAATAGAACGTAGCTATCAAAATAATTCAAGCAACTAGTTCTTCAACCGAGTTTAAGTAAGATACTTACCTTAAACTAATCAAATTACTCCACTAGTAAGCCCTTCCCACTTGAATCGACCTCCGAAAGGCTCGAATCTAGCCAAACATAAAGTAACACAATCAAAAAATGCTATTGGGATTGATTCCAAATAATAAAGCTAACATCTTTAACTAGAGTAAAAAATTCAACTCAAAAAGTCAACCCCGGGCCCACGTCTCGGAATTCAAAAAAATTAACAAAATCCGAACACCCATAACCACGAGTCCAACCATACCAAAATTACTCAATTCCGATCACAACTCGACCTTCAAATCCTCAAATTTAAGCCTATGAAATTTCAACAATTTCCCCCAATTTTTCCAACCCAAAACACTGATTAAATGATAAAAATCAATGATAGATTCATGTATATTAACCAAATCCGAGTTAGAATCATTTACACCAATCATTTTGTTGAAAATCCCTCCAACAATCACCTCAGTCTGATCTCCCTTAGTCCAATTATGAAGTATAACTCTAACACTCATTTTTGAATCTTATATTTTGCCCAGGTGCTCTTCTTCGCGATCACGGGAAAATGCTTCGCAATCGCGAAGCACAAATCGAAGGCTGCCAAATTAACTCTCCGCGAATATGAAGCTTCAGGCCTGAACGCGATTAACAAACTCCTTAAGCTATGCGATAACCGACCCATTTATGCGATCGCGAAGAAAAAATCGCGTGGACTCTCAGCCTCCTTCTTTCTTCTTCGCGTACGCGACCCAACATACGCGTTTGTGATCCATTAAATGCCAAAGCTCTGCGATCGCAGACCTATTATCGCGTTCTCATAGAACAATCTTCCACCAGTCACCAACAATACTTCGTGATCGCGATATCCCACTCGCGAGCACGTATAAGGAAACCATCAACTGATAATCAACAGTTCTTCAAAGTTCTAAAATAAGCCGAACATGATCCGAATCACACCCAAGGTCCTTGGGACCACAACCAAACATACAAACAAGTCCTAAAACATCAAAAGAACTCTCTTGAAGCCTCAAATCACATCAAACAACACTAAAACCACGAATCGCACAATGAGTCAAGCCTAATGAACTTATGAATTTCTAACTTCCGAAACTAATGCCGAAACATACCAAACCGACTCCGATTGACCTCAAATTTTGCACACAAGTCATAAATGACACAATGGACCTATTCCAACTTCCACAAAAAAAATAGAAGCCCAGTAACCACAAAGTCAACTTTCGGTTAAACTTCAACTTTTCCAACTTTCGTCAACTCAAACCAAAATCACCTAAGGAACTCCAAATTAATATCTGGACACTCTCCTAAGTCCAAAATCAACATAACCACATGTACACCATCATGATACAAACATGAGAGGGTGACCCTAGGGGTATGGATCTATATCCACACACAAGCACGTCCAATTCAACGTGTTGCCAGACCGGCATGATCACATGCTCAATATCATAACTCACCCATCATAGTCACAAGCATAACAATACAATCCACCTGGCATGGACACAAGCTTATAAACACAATCCTCCCGGTGTGGTCAAAAGCATATCAATACAATCCGCTCGGCGTGGTCACAAGCCTCTGGTCCAAACATATCATACAAGAGCAATTAAACAAGTATACATGTATGAAACAAGTGAATATAAAATCTCATGCTCCTGGACTAGTATAAACGACATATTAAAGTGTAGTCATGTGCAAGTTTAAACCCGAAAATTTCATCAAAGAATAACATTTATCAGTTCATTTAGGGATTAAGACCCTGCTTAGCCTCAATCGTGGCTCAAATAGTTCACAACAATGTCACAAATGTGTGAAGCATCATATCTTAAGGTTTAACAGTCAAATTCTAGGATTATAAGAGCCCGAGAACAATCCGAACATGAATAAATAATCTCGATGTCCTCACATGGGTTCATCCCCATGCATGTGCGCACCCAATAGCACATATCTATCATAACAATTCAGGAAACTAGTGCCTCAATCGAGTTTAAATAAGATACTTACTTCAAACAAATCAAATCACTCCACTAGCAAGCCCTTACCACTCGTATCGACCTCCAAAAGGCTCGAGTCTAGCCAAAAATAACGCAATAGTATCAATAAAAGCTATAGGAATTGATTCCAAATAAAAAAGTTAAGATATTTAACCAAAGTCAAAAATTCAACTCAAAAAGTAAATCTCGGGCCCACATCTTAGAATCCCTCAAAATTAACAAAATCCGAACGCTCATTCAACTACGATTCCAACCATACCAAAATTACTCAATTCCGATCATAACTCGACCTTCAAATCCTCAAATTTAAGCTTGTGAAGTTCTTACAATTTTCCCCAAATTTTCCAACCCAAAACACTAATAAAAACAATGTTATATTCATATATATTAACCAAATTCAAGTTAGAATCAGTCACCCCAATTAATTACTTTAAAATCCCTCCAAGAATTGCCTCAATCCGAGATCCATAGTCCAATTATGAAATATAACTCTAACCCTCATTTTTTAATCATATATTCTGCTGAAGTTCTCTTCTTCACAATCGTGGGAAATGCTTCACGATCACGAAGCACAAATTCACAGGATACTAAATTAACTCTCCGCAAACGCAATTCACAGACTCCTCAAGCTACGCGATCGCAGACCTCTTCACACGATTGCGAAGAACAAATCGGGTGGACTCCCAACCTCATTTATCTTCGGGGGCGCGACCCTAGATATGTGTTTGCAATTCATTAAATGTCAAAGCTCCGCGATCGCAAACCTCTTCTCGCGATTACATAGAACAATCTTTAACCAATCACCAACAACTTGCGATCGCGATACCCCACTCGTGATCGCGTGTAAGAAAACCAGCAATAGAAAATTAGCAGTTCATCAAAGTTCCAAAATGCATCGAACATGATCCGAATCACACTCGAGGCCCCCGTGACCTCAACCAAACATACCAACAATTCGTAAATCATCATACGAACTCGCTCAAAGCTTCAAATCACATCGAACAACACTAAAACCATTAATCACACATTAATTCAAGTCTAATGAACTTATGAACTTCTAACTTCTAACTTCTAAAACTAATGCCGAAATATACCAAACCAACTCCATTCCGAAGTCATTTACACAATACTCAACATTTGGTCAAGTCATTCAACTTACGCTTCTTCCCTTGGGACTAAGTGTCCCAATTCATTCCAAAACATCCCCGAAACAAAACCAACCACCCCGAAAATTTACATAACAACAAACAAACATAGAATAGTCAATAAATAGGGAAACGAGGCTATAATACTCAAAGTGACCGATCAAGTCGTTACAGGAAGACGATGAGTATGGTTAGTCTTGCATATATTCCCGTTGGTGAGAGAGTGCTTGTAGCAGATGTTCAGGCCTTGGCTAATCAGTTTGTGAGGTTAGGTATTTCGAAGCCTAGTCGGGTTCTAGCTTGCACGGTTTCTCGGTCTTCTTTATATGATCGTATCAGAGAGTGTCAGTATGACGACCCCATTTGCTTGTTCTTAAAGACACAATTCAGCACTATGATGCCAAGGAGGTTTCTATTGAAGACTATCGGGTGTTGCGGATACATGGTCGGATTTGTGTGCCCAATGTGGATAGGCTACGCGAGTTGATTCTTGAAGAGGGCCACAATTCGCGATATTCCATTCATCTAGGTTCCGCGAATATGTATCAGGACTTGAGGCAACACTATTGGTGGAGGAGGATGAAGAAAGGCATAATAGAGTTTGTAGCTCAGTGCTTGAATTGTCAACAGGTGAAGTACGAGCATCAGAAGTCGGGAAGTTTGCTTCAGAGGCTTGAGATTCCTGAGTGGAAATGTGAGCGTATCACCATGGACTTCGTAGTTAGGCTCCATAGAATTTGAAGAAGTTTGATGCTATTTGGGTGATTGTGGAACGGCGGACTAAATCCACATATTTCATTCCAGCTAGGACTACCTATTCCTCGGAGCGGTTGACTGAGATCTATATCTACGAGATTCTTCCCCTTCACGGTGTGCCAGTGTCCATTATTTCAGATTGGGCCACACAGTTCACATTGCAATTTTGGAGGGCAGTGCAGCGAGAGTTGGGCACACTGTTTGAGTTGAGTACAACGTTCCACCCTCTGATGGACGGACAGTCTGAGCGCACCATTCAGATACTGGAGAACATGCTACGTGCTTTGTGTCATAGATTTCGAGGTTCTTGGGATAAGTTTCTACTACATGCAGAGTTTGCCTACAACAATAACTAACAATCGAGTATTCAGATGGCTCTGTATGAGGCCTTGTATGAGAGGCGGTGTCGGTCTTCGGTTGGTTGGTTTGAGCAGGGTGAGGCTACACTATTTGGTGTTGACTTGGCTCAGGATGCTTTGGAAAAGGTTATGTTGATTCGAGATCGGATTTGCACGACATAGTCTAGACAGAAGAGTTACGCCGATCAGAAGGTTCGTGATATTTCTTACTTGGTGAGGGAGAAGGTACTACCTAGAGTTTCACCTATGAAGGGTGTCATGAGGTTCGGGAAGAAGGGAAAGTTGAGCCCACGGTATATTGGTCCTTTTGAGGTGCTTGAGAGGATTGGAGAGGTGGCTTACACGCTTGAATTGCTACGTAGTCTATCGAGTGTTCATCAAGTGTTTCATGTTTCTATGCTCCGGAAATATTTCAGTGATCCGTCTCATATTTGGACTTCAACACGGTTTAGTTATATTGGGATTTGACTTATTGATGTGGAGCCGTGGCCATTTTGGATCGGCAGGTTCGAAAGTTGAGGTTAAAGAATATAGCTTCAGTTAAGGTGCAATAGAGAGTTCACTCAGTCGAGGAAGCTACTTGGGAGACAGAGCAGGAGATGCAGAGAAGCTATTCACACCTATTTGAAATCCCATTTAAGAATCTAGACTCGTTCGAGAACGCATATTTGTTTAAGATGAGGAGAATTTAACGACCCGGCCAGTTGTTTTGAGTATTGTAGCCATGTTCCCCCATTTATTGCTTATTTTATATTCATTTGTTTTTATGTGACTTGTCAGGGTGGTTGTTTTGGTTCCGGGGATGTTTCAGAATGAATTGGGACACTTAGTCCCATGGTTGGAAGCCTAAGTTTAAAGATTTGACCGGATGTTGACATGTGTGTAAACGACTCCGGAATGGAGTTTTGATGATTCCGATAGCTTCGTATGGTGATTTTGGACTTAGGAGTGTGTCCGGATTTTGATTTGGCGGTCCGTAGGTCGTTTTGGCTTGAATTGGCGAAAGTTGGAAAGTTGAAGGTTTGGAAGGTTGAGAAGTTTGACCAAGAGTTGATTTCATTGTTACCGGGCTTGGATTTTTGTTTCGGAAATCGGAGTAGGTCGGTTGTGTCATTTATGAATTGTGTGCAAAATTTGAGATCAATCGGAGTTGGTTTGATAGGTTTCGGCATCGATTCTAGAAGTTGAAAATCCAATAGTTTCATTAGGCTTGAATTGGGGTGCGATTCGTGTTTTTGATATTGTTTGGTGTGATTTAAGGCCTCGACTAAGTTCGTATCATATTATATGACTTTTTGGTATGTTTAGATGGAGTCCCGAGGCCTTGGGTCTGATTCAGATCAAGTTTGGCTTCATTTTAGACCTTGTTGGACTGCTAGTTTCTGTGTTCTGGTTTCCTTCACCGTAATCACGACGGAAGGTCCGCGATCGCGAAGGGTCTTTGAGGACTGCTGAGAATTTTCTCTTCGCTTTCGCGAAGTTAGGAATGTGATCGTGAAGGTTGAGGTGATTGTGCATCACGAACACGTGGATGCGACCGTGTTCGTATATAAGGAAGGAAGGTCAGTGTTGAGGCTCACTTTGTTCTTTGTGTTCGTGTGGTGTTGACTGGGATCGCGTAGCTCTGGGAGGTCCTACCATCGCGTTCGCTACAGTAGTCACTCGTTCGTGAAGTGTTATTTTTTTGAGCTGAGCAGATTTGTTCTCCGTGATGGTGAGGGTTTGTCTGCGATCGTGAAAGAGTATAACTGTGCAGCAGAGTTAAATTTCAAAAACGACAGTTTGATTTCAATCTTCATATTTTGGACTTAACGAACTCGGTTTGTGACAATTTTAAGAGGGATTTTAAAGGAATCGATTGGGGTAAGTGATTCTAACTCGGATTTGATTATTTTACAAGTACCCGTAATTGTTTTTACCATTTAGTTTGGTGTTTTGGGTTAGAAAAATTGTGAAAACTTCATAGACCATATTTTGAGGATTTGAAAGGCGATTTGCAGCCGGATTGAGTAATTTTAGTATGGTTGGACTCGTTATCAAATGGATGTTCGGGTTTTGAAAATTTTATCGAATTCTAAGAAATGGGCATGCGATTGACTTTTTGACTTTGGTTAAAGATCTTAGCTTTATCGTTTGGAATCAATTCATATAGCTTTTATTGATAGTATTACGTTATTTTTGGCTAGATTAGAGCCTTTCAAAGATCGATACGCATGGGAAAGGCTTGCTAGTAGAGTGATTTAATTTACTTAAGGTAAGTATCTTATCTAAACTCGGTTGAGGCTCTAGTTGCCTGAATTGTTGTGATAGCAACGTGCTTTTGGGTGCGCACATGCGTGGGGATGAGCCCATGTGCGGGCACCGGGGTTATTTGTTCATGTTCGGGTTGTGATCGGGCTCTTATAAGCCTAGAATTTGACTGTTAAACCTTAAGCTATGATGCTTCGCACATTTGTGACATTGTTGTGAACTATTTCAGCCATGTTTGAGGCTACATAGGGGCTTAATCCCTAAATGAACCAAAAATGTTATTCTTTGATGAAATTACCGGTTTGAGTTATGATAGTACACTTGCACATGCCTACACTTTAACATGTCATTTATACTAGTCTAGGACATGGGATTTTTTATTCGTTCATTTCATACATGTATACTTGGTTATGGGCTCATGTATGATATGATTGGATTGGGTGCTTGTGACCATGCCAGGCGGATTATGTTGTTGTGCTTGTGACCATACTAGGCGGATTGTGTTGTTGGCAAGTGAGTTGTACGTGTGGATCCAGATATTGATGTTATTAGCGCGTGAGTTGTTCGCGCAAAACGTGAGATGTCCATGCATGCTCTATTATTAGCATGTGAATTGTTCGTGCAGCACGTGAGTTTTCCGTGCAGCGTGTGGATACAGATCCATCCCCCTAGGGTCACCATTTCATGTTTCTCTCTTGATGGTGTACACGTAGTTATTGAGGAGTTGATCAGTGGTTTGGTACGGATATGGAAAAGTTGAGGAAATTTGGCCAGTGTTTTGTTGGATTTTGCACTTCATCTTTACTTGAAATTTCCTTGATCATTATCTGACTTAACTACATATCATCTCTATATTCCAAGATATTATCTGAGTAGTGTATTTGATAAATTGTACACATACACACATAGATGTTTTCTTACTGAACTTTATGATTTGATTCTAATATTGCTCTGTATCGGTTAAAAAGGATGAAACTACACAGGTGATAGCTAGTATCATTAATAATTTGTGCTTCTCTTACCTTAGCGTGTTTATTTATGATACTTATTGAGTACATTGGGTCGGTTGTACTCATGCTACACTCTGCACTTAATTGTGTAGATCCAGGTGTGGGGACCAATTATCAGTAGTAGGCTTGCTTGATGGCCTATCTGTTAGAGGCGAGGTAGAGCTGCATCCTTGGTCGCACTTTGACTTGTCTTTTCTTTTCATACTGTTGTTACAGTTCATACAATGTATTTATTGTTCAGTTTCAGACTTGTGTTCCGTTGTAGAAGCTCATGACTTTATACTTACCAATTTTTCGGGATTTACTTTGTATTAGCAGTTTACTGTTTTGAGACCTCAGGCTTAAGCTATTTCCATAAATTTTCATTATTTTGTTGCCTACGTTATCATGTTTTGACTTGCCTAGCCAGTGTATTAGGCGCCATCACCATGGGTAGGGATTTTGGATCATGACACTTATTGAACCTAAAAATATTTCTAAGGCTTTGCATGATGCAGACTGGGTGAATGCAATGCAAGATGAACTCAACCAATTTGAGAGAAGTCAAGTTTAGCATCTGGTACCAAGACCCAAGTACATATCAATGATTGACACTAAATGGGTCTTCAAAAACAAACTTAATGAAGATGGAACAATTATAAGGAACAAGGCAAGATTGGCGGTTTAAGGATATAGTCAATAGGAGGGCATAGACTATGATGAGACTTTTGCTCCATTTGAAAGATTGGAAGCAATTAGACTCCTTATAGCCTTTACTACTTACATGGAATCCACTCTCCATCAGATGGATGTTAAAAGTGCCTTCCTTAATGACTCTCTAAAAGAAGAAGTGTTTGTCAAGCAACCTCCTGGCTTTGAGAGTAAGGAATGTCCTGGTCATGTGTACAAGCTTGACATGGCACTTTATGGGCTCAAGTAGTCTCCAAGAGAATCTTATGAAAGATTGTCTAAATTCTTGCTTGAGCATGGCTACAAGAGAGGTCAAGTTGACAATACTTTGTTCTTGAAAGGTAAAGATCTCTTGGTAGTTCAGATATATATTGATGATATAATCTTTTGAGGAATTACACACAATTTAAGTAATGAATTTGCTAAGCTAATGGGGAGTAAATTTGAAATGAGTATGATGGGTGAGATTAATTTCTTTTTAGGCTTATAAGCTAAAAAAAATTAAAATGGAACTATGATTCATTAGCAGAAGTATGTGAAGAGTAGTTTAAAAGGTTTAAAATAGAAGATTCCAATTGACTCTCCTATAGCAACAACCACAAAAAATTTTATTTGGATGAACCTGGTTCATATGTTGATCAGAAGATGTATAGGGGCATGATTAGTTTTTTTTTTGTTATATCTTAATGCAAGTAGATCTGACATTGTTTTTAGTATGAGCCTTTGTGCTAAATTCCAGGAAAATCCAAAGGACTCTCAGTTGACGGGTGTCAAGAGGATCTTGAGATACCTAAAGGCACCACTGCTCTCTTCCCATGATATCCAAAAGGTAGTAATTTCAACTTAGTGGGATATGCTGATGCTGATTATGCAGGTTTTCTAGAAAAAGTACTTCAGGTATGGCACACTTTCTTGGCTCATGTCTTGTGTCTTGGGCCACTAAAAAGCAAAATTGTGTGGCCTTGTGTACTGTTGAAGCTGAGTATGTGGCTGTTGTCTCATGTTGTGCTCAATTGTTGTGGATCAAACAATAATTAATGGACTTTGGAATTGATGTAGGTTGTATCCCCATCTTTTGTATAACATTAGTGCAATTAGTATGACCAAGAACCATGTTCATCATAAAAGAACTAAGCACATAGATGTTAGGCATCACTTTTTAGGGGACAACTATGAGAAAGGTTTGATTACTGTTGAATTTTGTTCTACTGATAAGCAAATAACTGACATATTCACAAAATCTCTAAGTAGAAATCACTTTGAAAGTAACAAGTTAGAATTAGGGATGATTAGTATAACTTAAAAGGAACTAGTTCTAACTCATTAATTGGTTAGATAATCTGTCAATTTTGTAAATAATTATATTAAATTTTTCTCAGTCTTATACTTTTATTAGTATACTCTTTTGCAACATGCTAAAATATCTCATTAATCTCTAATTATATTACCCTTACTTTCTTGGAAAATCCAGACTTACACAAAAGAATTCTTAGTGAAGAATCTAGTTCATCAAAATTATATGATATGTACTCTCCACTCCGCATATTTTGAAATAACTATTATTGGATTATGATAAAAAAAAGAGTCCCATTTAATCTGAATCACCTTCAAGTATATCCGTTATAAACGAACCAGTTTCACGAAAAGAGTCCTGCGCGCCATAATTGCCAAGAATTTAAGGAACAATCCAACGGTTATTCAAACTGACTTTCCCAGATTGATCGGACTTATGAACTTCAAAAAGCAGTCGTTAGCCACTCCAACTCTCCTTATTTATATTGATTAGACTTTAACCATTTCTTCACTTCTAATATTTAAAAAAATTCAAGACGCCATAAATTCTCTCTATCTTCTCTCATCTCTTCTACACACATCAAATGGAGAACCCTTCTGGAAACCCCTCTTCACTACCAAAAGAACCATCACCCACACCTTCAACCACCCCTACCTCCAAGAAAGGTCGAGTCAAGGTGCTTTCATATAAAATAGTGGCTGGTAGTGAACTATGAAAGAAGCTAGACGAGCAATTAAAAGAAGTCAAGCAGAGGAACCCCAAAAGTCAGAAGAATCTTTCAAGTTTACAACTGAGGGGGAAGAACCTGTTTCGCCGGAAACAGAACAGTTATCTTCTGGGCTAATAATTACATATGATGTCAGTTCTTAGGTGGCTGAGAATCTGGTGAACAAATTTGTTCTTGTTGGTATTATTGCTGGTGTAGAGACTACTAAGTATGGTGAAATTGGTGGTAAAAATAAAATGGAAAAAGAAAAAGAGAGTGAGGTTGTTAAAGGAGATGTTGGGGGAAAGGGAGAAGAAGGAGTGGCTTAATCTTCACCCACTCCTATTGGTTTGACAGAAGAAACATGGGCAATGGTGATATGGAGTGAGGAAGTTGTTGTGGAGGAAGAGAGTTTGAGAGAAGAAGGAGGCAGTGCTTATTGAGATGCAAGTGCAACTGAGGGGCTGGTTAGGTTGAGAAGAAGTTCCAAGAACATGTTCCATCTTTGAAGGAATTCCACTAAGACCTACTAAAAAGGGTTCTTATAGCTACAATCTAAAGAAGAAGAAAATTTAAGGAGTTTAAATCCCTAAAACTGCTATGGGAGGCAAGAAGAGAATGGAGAGAAGGGCTGCCTCTTCTATCCCTTTAGAGACTCATCCCACAAGTGAAGAGCTACAAGGAGCAAAAGGAAGCAGAGTGAGGCTAACCTCGAAAAGGCCTTAGCTGAGAGTAAAAAGAAAGATGTTTAAAAGGGAAATAAGAAAGTGGGTGAACTAGTTAAGACAATTGAAATTCAGGAGATAGACCTAGTCCTTCATGATGAGGACGAGGAAGAGGAGGTGGAGGCTGTGACTCCAAAAGCAAAGATAAGAAAGACTTCCAAAAAGAAGTCCCTTGCAAAGTCTGTTGATACAGAACCTTCTGCCTTGGAAAAAAGAACCATGTCTACATAGAATTAAAGAAAAGTGCAAGTAATGGAAGAAGAGGAAACTGATGAACAACAGGACAAGATGGTGAAGTTTAGTAAAAGAACCACTCTGACAGGTAGACTCCTTAAAGATTTAAAGGATAAAGGATTGGTGATGCTGTTGGAGAAGCTAGAATTTCAGGACTGAAAGGACATGGTCCTTCAGCTGGAAGGAAACCTATCCCGAGCTGAAATTGTGGAGTTCTTTGCCAACTGTGAAATCAATAATGGAAATGGCAAATGAGTTTTGATGATAACGAACTAAGAGATATTCTAGGGGTACTTGCTAAAGGGTACAATGATTACAAGAAGAAGAAATGTCCAAGCCTAGAAAACCTACTTGCCTCTCTTGACGTTGCTAAGAAATTGCTGACAGGGACTTAAAGCTACATCCCAAGGATTTTTACAAGAGTGAAATGAAGTCTGCCCACAAGCTTCTCTTTGAATTTGTCAACAAGGTTGTTCTGCCCAAGCAGGAGAGGAGGCACATTGCAACTTTCATAGATCTGGTCCTTATGGGGTGCCAGGATAGTATGAGTCATATCAACTGGATGAAGTTTATTATATAGCTCCTTGATAGGGTACTCTCTGGGACTAAAACTCATGACATACCCTATGGGTTCATTCTCACTATTGTGCTTGCTCGCTTCAAGGTTCCTCTCAAGAAATGGGATGTTAGCATAAGTAAATAACTTTGGGGACAACACCTTGATTTCCTGTGACTATGAATTCCATATTACTCCCAAAGAACCTGGTTTATCCAAGAAGGTGCCTGTGAATAAAAAAGTGAGAGCCTTGGAGCAGGAGAGTGGGTCTAAGGATTATGAGATTGAGAAGCTGAAGAAGAGGCTGACTGATGTAGAAACTGAGGGGGATGCTCTCAGGTCTGAGATTTCAAAGAAGAAAGAGAAGGATTAAGGCATTCTTCAGGACATGTTGAAGCCGCTTCAAGCTATAAACCAAGAACCGGGTCCTTCCCAGCCTTAAACTCTTCCTAGCCTAGTTTGAAAACTACCCGAATGGGATGTTTTTTGTGTCTTTTTGCTCATGTTGCATTAGTTTTATTTCTTTCTATGCTTTGTGGATGACTCTTATCAATGGTAATCACTACTTTTTCTCAAATTATTTGTTGATATTTCTTAGATGGATAATATCCTTAGATTGATAAGAAAAACTTTAATCCATGCTTGCATTTGTAGCCTAAATGGCCATGAGTAAAATCTGCTATAATCTTGTTATATAACTTAATTATGCAATTTTTTGATGATTCCAAAAAGGGGAAGATAGGTCATGCTTTTTGATTTGTACTGTGATGTTTATAACCTAATAAACCTTGTCCTTGATGAGTTGAGACTTTAAAATGGAAAGCGTTCTATCATTGTATAGATGTTGAGCTGAGTTGAATCAAGTTTCACGCTAATGAAAAGAACATAGTTTGTCATCATAAAAAAAGGGAATTTGTTGGCCTGAGTAAGTTGGTTTTGATTATTGACAAAGAAACAAATGCATGAACCAGGTCCATACACAGTATACACAGGGCACAAGAATATTCAAGCACAACGCATGCACATGAAGGGGATAAGCTTAAGTGGTTATATATGATATCTCCTCAACAAAAGGTTACATAATTGATAAGGAGCAGGACTCCTTACTTGAAGAGAACTCTATCCTAGATAATGGAGGAGTTTTAAGTTGAAGATAACTAGAACTCTTCAACTATGGAATAGTAAAGCATTAGAACTCTAGTTATTTCTCATTCTATAAACTCTATAAATATTGCCAGTTTGGTCTATTTTGTAGGTGACACACAAACACTGAAGTTAAGAAATAATTGAGAGCAGAATAGCAAGGCCTTTTGCAAGAAATTCCTGTGTGTTTCAAGTCTGCGAACCAGAAGCTGCATGAACCATATCAAAGAACCATCTCCAAGTGTCTGTCTTTTATTCTAGTTCAACTATAGTAGGGCTTTTGAGTTGTACCTTTTAGCTTTCTCTAGAAGCAATTGTACTAGGTACTTTGAGTGTATTGTTCAAGTTAGAGTTAACTTGAAGTAGTCGCAACATCGTGAGACTGGTTGTCACAAAGGATTAAAGGTAATCCTTAGGTTTACTAGAGTTCTGTAGACATTATTTTTGGCTCAGTGATTTAGTGGAGTGTTGGAAAAAATCCTACTTGTAAGTAGGTCGTGATTTTTTTTACCTTTTGAGCCAGGTGTTTTTCACGTAAAAATACCTGTGTTCTTTACTTTCTGCATTTATTATTCCACAATTGTAGTGTAAGGAACATGTAGAAGTATAAAACATCAAGTCCCTTCTTGGCTACTAGCAGAGCTATTCTGCACATTCAAGAAAGGCAGCTCATGCTCAGAGTGGGGGACGAAAGAGTGGTCTTCAAGATGGAAAGCAATGGGGCCCTTAAAAGAACAAGCTAGAGAGAGTAACCATGTTAATTGTGGGGTGTAACCAAACAAGTTAGAAAAGAAGCTCTCAGCATGTATTTGTGCATTGGGTCGGGCGTGCAGAGGAGATCCCGACTTCGATTCAAACCCCGACTAGATGAATTAGGGGAGTTTCCTTTAAGTCTTTCTTTTTATTTGTATGTCATGGGGACATGCCACAATTTAAATTGTGGGTTAGGGGATGTAAATATGTACATGTATGTTTGTTTTTGTTTCTTTTGATTGGAATTTGTTTTGACTTTTTCTGATGATGGATTTCCTCGACTGTCTTCTTGAGGGTTCAAATTCAAAGAAAAAAAATATTTTGTTTTCTTAGGTAATGTAACAATTACCCTTTGGTTTTTCTTTGTGCCGCGGTTCTTTTCCAAAGGTTTTGCTTAAAACAGGTGTAGTTTGTTTTTATTTTGTTAGGAATAGGGAAGTCTTGTGCTATTGTGGTAAATGGAGATAACTTGTCATAAATTTTTTTTGTGCCTTGAGTAGTAAGTGCCTTAGTCATGATGCCTAGGCTCAGTTCTTGAATCATGTATAAGTGACGTAAAATGTTTAATATTGATGTTGCTTTACTTCTTTAATTGAAACTCGGGATAGATCTGGTCCTAAGTGAGTTATGTGCCAATGTGTGTGTGAGATTTTGTTGATATTCTGTACATATTAGTTGATGTCTAGAACTTGTCCCGTATGTATGCAAAGCCGAATAGCATTCTTGTTCAGTTTAAGAGTGATATAGGCATTTCTTTCTTGACCCAATTATATGTTTATGACCCACCTAATTGTTGTGTATCCTAGTTAGCTGCTTTGAGCCTGTAATATGCTTCTTTGGCAATCACACCGCAAGCCTGATCCACTTTGTTTTAATTGACTATCAGTTTGAACCTTTTACCTCTCTTGAGCACTTGAATGTGTTATGAGATTGTAAAAGCTAAGTTCAGTTATGATCGAATTTTTTGAGTGGAACTATTAAATAAGGAGACAGGTGCATTGTTTGAAAAAATTATGAGAACCACTTGTAGGGAATTGAAAAATAAATTAAGTTTGCTTGAAAATGAAAAAATCAAAACTTAGAAAAGACAAAAAAAATTGATTCCTGGCTGGTGATAGTTATCATCTTGTTTGTGCTCAAAGATATTGGGAGCTTGATGTTATTTTGTATGAAGGTTGGGATTTGGTTCAACATAAGTGCAGGGTTTTGTCTGTTAATGTATATGTATTAAATTGCTTAGGGAGGTGTAGTCACTATATATAAATGTATCCTACCTGTCCCGCATCCTACACTACAATCAAATTATGTCCTACTTGATTATGTACCGAATGAGCTCAATTAGTAGAGTATTACACTACGGGCAAGCCAATGGTAAGTCTTCTGTGGTACATGAATTTTATTGCTGGGAGTGAGTTAATTTATTTTATCTTAAGTTTCTAATTGTTCTTGAACTGTATTGTGTATGGAATTACTCTCTAAAGTTTGTGTGAGGACAAATGACTTGTGATGGAAAGGTAATGTTTTTTGCCTCTGTGTTAGAGTAAGCGAGCAGGTTATTGAAAAATGCGTGGTACTTTTAAGTCGAGTCTTGAGTCTAGGATGTTATGATATGGTGCTTAGTCTGCTTTAAATATTCACGGCATGAAGAGTTAAGGAAGTTATCTGATAAGAAAGTCGTCTCTATATGAAGTGCAGTTTGATTTCTTGAGGACAAGAAATGGTTTAAGTGTGGGGTGTTGATGGTATGCTAGAAACCCGTGTTTAGTCACAGTTTGCACTCTAATTACCGCATTTTACTTGCGCTAGAGCTTAAATGATAATGAGTTATAATTATTATGTGTTTTATGCCTTGCAGGAAGTGATTCCAAGTTAAAAAAATAATCAGGAGGTAAATTGAATAAGTTGAAGCTTGATGTCTGTGTGAAAGCCCAAGGAAATAAATCGAGATTGCATTCGGGGGTTGGGAGCCAAGTATGGATGTCAAAAATTGAAGAAAATGAAATACTCTGTAAGAAACCCACTGCCGCGATTCATGGGGCGGTGCGGCAGTGTAAAATTCTACCGCCTGTCAGGAATTTGCTCTTTGAACTTTTCCACTAGCGCACCGCATGGGGCGGCGCACGACGCGTCGTGCCTGTACAATTTTCTCAGATTATTTTCAAATTTCATCTTGGAAAGGGTAGTTTCATTTGGGTCCACTCCTACATGGTATAAATACACCAAAAAGACGTTTTTGAAGGGGCTTTTGACCTTTGAGGCTTTTGGAGAGCATTTGAGGCTACAATGATTCATCATCTTTCCATCAATTCAATACGAGAGTTGGATTGTAATGTTAGATTGATGTTTCTTGCTCTTTAATTATATTTGTGATGACTTCTTCCATGATTATAGAGTAGTTTCCCTTAGGGTTTGACAGAAATGGTGTTTTGATTAATATTTGTGGATATTAACTCTAGTTCTTTGCTTGAATTCGTTTATAGAGCTTTGAATTGTTTTCAACTTTATTCACCAGTTTATTTAATCGAAAGAGGAATATTTTGGTGATTATCTTTGCATTATTTTTTTGGTTTAATTCAGTTATTCTTTTAAGTAATCGAAAGAGCTTGTTGAATTGTTGATTAAATCAAGCTAGAAGAATATTCGAGAGACATTTTTCTAAAGACTAGTCCATTAACGGATGCTTGCGTATTTTCACAGTGCTTATATTAGTTCACCTCGTAGAGTTAAGATTTAATCGAGAGAGGAGTCTTGGATACGTTGAACTAATTATCTAGTGAATTCGTGAGAACCATTAGAATATTAGAGTGAATTGAACTAGAGTTGGATCTCAAATAGTTATCTTGCACCTATCCTATCATGACCCTTATTTCTCCCATTGATATTTCAGTGTTGCTCAACTCTTTTCTTCAAGTGATCAATTGTTAATTATTTTAGTTTCATATTTAATTTTAGTTATTAATCATCTTAACCAAAGTGATAATCATCCTGAAAAGTGTAAAGCTAGAAAATAATTGAACAATGTTTAAATCAAATTCCTGTGGAGACGATAATTAAACTATACTATCTTTGGCTAGCGAGCATCAATTTTGTTTTGTGTTTTGCGCTCGTTACCAAACAATGCAAAACTAGACATCATACAACGGAGGAACATTTGGCAATTCAACATACTACACCTATGACCATGGTTGACATCAACAATTAATCCATTACATACGCATTCATACCTTCCCCAACTTTCTCATTTCTGAATAGTGGTAAACATTTTAAAACACTCAAACGACCTGCCCATAACCACCAGACCACAAAGATCGGCTTGTCATCAATAAGCACTCTCAACTTGTGCACTTACCAAACATGAGATGTTTAATAATGTCATCTATCCATCATGGAATCATATGTCTCACCAAAGAATAAGAGAGTATTTCATCCACACATTCAAATGTGAATTAGAATATAATTTAAGGACATCACATACACGAACAAATAACCAACTCACTCTCACAAAGAAATTTGTGTGCATCCCGTGATTGTACCATAGGCTTGCCCGTAGTGTGTAGCTCTACTAATCTAAGTTGGCGAAGTCTAGGATCAATTATGTCTTTAAAGGTTGTAATGGAGGCTAAAGGACAGGTAGGATATATTTTGGTATAGTAACTAACCCTACTAAGCACTGTAATACACTACATTTAACTTTCAAGTGTACACTCTTCATGACCAACTTGAGCCATGCCACAAAACCATACACAATTTAACCCTTTCTCTTTAAACACATCTATACATTACTAGCCCAGATCAACATGGATAGAAGATATGTTTTCTATTTTCATTTTTTTTCTCTCCTTTTATTTTTCTTATTTTTTGTCCAACACTCTCCATAAATTTAAAATGTGCATCCTTTGGCCTTTTTATGGTTCCACTAAAAATCTACCCCAACTCTCACCTTATTCTTCAGCGACTTAAATGCTTTCGAAGGCAAAGGTTCAACAAAGTTCAACTAAGAATAAAATGGGATTTGGCTTGTAATGTGGGTGCCAAAGACAAGATTTATTGGCTCAACTGGACTATATAGGAATAATTTTATTTATGGTCGCATAATAGCTCAATGAACGATCAAAGAAACGCCTACATAATCTCCTAGACTTACGAGACTTAATAATTTCACTTCGACTAACACAAGGGACAGGTTCTAGACTAGCACAAGATAGCACAAAATACAATCAAGACCTCACATCACACAATTCACATGACCCATTCTGGACAGTTTTATTCCAATTCTCAAGTCAAAGAAAGTAATCACATATTCAAGAAATATTAAGCAATAAAGCACTACATGAACAATGAGTCTAAGAAACTGAGAGAAAGTGTCATAAACAAGCTCTTCAATTTATCTATGAAATTTAATTTGATCAAAACATATTAGGGAGGTAATCTGCATGCTAAGGCCTAACTATGCTAGCATCAAACAAGTCAAAAGGCACATCGGAGCAATCATGCGTTCTTTCTTTTATTTCCTAAAAAAGATAAAAATATCCGGTTCAAGATACATCTACGGCTTATTACCTACCTACGACTAACTAAAAAGAAAGAAAATATTTTTGGATTTTTCATTGGACATTGATCCCTCAAGAAAGCTGTCCAAGAGATCCATCGTAGGGAAAGGTCCAAATTTTTCTGATGTTTTTGAATATTTTTGTATTTTTTTCCCGATAAAAGCTACTAAAACTAGTACTAAAATACTACACTAATAATTCTACTAACTAGAAAATAAAAGTAAGAAGCTAAAGATTAAAGACAAGAAGCTAATGTTAATACAACTATGCCACTATAATCTGACAGTCCCCCACACCACGCTTAAAAGCGTGACGCGTCCTTAATGTACAAATAAAGCGAAAAAATAACAAGGATGTATAAGAAACTACCTGAAAGGCCAAAGTCAAAAGCAATCATGACTCACGATATACTCAAACATCCCCCAGGCATGGTCCTTTGTGCGGGCGCTCCACACTTAGTTCTCACGATCTAGCCCGCTTTTGTACTCTTCCAATGACTTTGTTTCCTATGCTTGTAATCCTACAAAATAAAAACAAAATTAAAGAAAATAATTAAAAATTAAAAATAAAAGAAATCAGTAAAGTTGGTTGCCTCCCAACAAGTACTTGATTTAACGTCGCGGCACGACACAAAATCTCGCCTAATTATTGGCGAGCAACACCTTAGACTTTTGATGATCAAAGTCACCTCCGTAATAGTGTTTTACTCTTTTCCCATTCACTAAGAACGTTCTCTCAACATCTATGACGCGCAACTCAATTGCGCCATGTGGAGTATCTCTTACTACTTCAAACGGGCCTGCCCATCTCGATTTGATCTTCCCCGAAAATAGTCTTAACCTCGAATTGTACAAGAGAATCATTTGGCCTGGTTCGAAGTAATCATTTTGAATATGCTTATCATTTCAGCACTTGGTCTTTTCTTTATACAACTTGGCATTCTCATACGCGTGCAAGAAAAACTCATCAAGCTCGTTCAATTGCAACAACCATTTTTAACCCGCTAATTTTGCATCAAAGTTCAGCTTCTTTATCGCCCAATAGGCTTTGTGCTCAAGTTTCACCAGTAAATGGAATTCCTTCCCAGCTGGTAAGGAGAGGCTCTGATTGGAGTTTTGTAGGCAGTCTGTTATGCCCATAGAGCATCATCAAGATTTGCATCCCAATCTTTCCTACTTTCACTAACTATCTTCTCTAGAATCTGCTTTATCTCTCTATTTGACATCTCAACTTGTCCTCTAGTCTGAGGATAGTAGGCAGTCGCAACCTTATGTTTGACCTCGTATTTTGCTAAGAGATTATCCAGTAGCTTGTTACAGAAATGGGTGCCCCATCACGTATCATCACTCTCGGAGTGCCGAACCTTGTAAAGATATGCTTTTTCATAAAGTAAACCACAACCTTGGCATCATTGGTAGGAAGAGCAATGGCCTCCCACTTTGACACACAGTCAATGATCTCTAAAATGTACTTGCACCCATTGGACAGGGGAAACGGACCCATGTAATCAATTCCCCACATATTAACGACTTCAACCTTCGTATTATCATGCAATGGCATCTCATGCATTTTCTTAATCGTTCTCGTTCTCTAGCATCTGTCACACGTCCTCGCGAACTCATGTGCATCTTTAAATAACCTAGGCCAATAGAAACTCGATTGCAACACCTTGGCTGCCATTTTTTCACCCGCATGGCGACCACCAAAGGTGACGCATGAAAGTCATGTAAAATATCATTTATCCCAAAATCGGGCACAAGTCTTCTCATCAACTGATCGGCACACGCTTTGAACATAAACGGCTCATTCCACACATATGATCTCACATCCCGCATAAACTTCTTTTTAGTAGGAGGTTCAAGGTCAGGCAGTATTTCTTCACAAGCTAGATAGTTCACAATATCCGCATACCATGGCACCTCCCCAACAATAACGACCAACAATTGCTCATCCGGGAAGCTTTCCTTGATGACATCTCCCTCAACTACATGAATCCGAGTTTCTAACCTGGTCAAGTGATCGGCTACATGGTTTATGTAGACGATGAATAACATTCCAACCAAATAAGCTCGAAAATCGAACACCCACACTACAACAAGCAACTCCTTCTCTATCGTGTAATTTATATTTGAGTAGAAATGAGTGTATTTCTTGCATAGTAAATTGAGTGAAATATTTTTCTCCTCCTCTGGTCCAATACGGCCCCAATTGCACCATCAATAGCGTCACACATCAGCTCTAATGGCTCGTTCCAGTTAGGAGCCACTATGATTGGTGCACTCACTAACTTCTTTTTTCAGCTCCTTGAAGGCCTTCGAACAAGCATCGTCAAACATGAACGGCACATCCTTCTCTAACAACCTACATAAAGGAGAAGAATTTTTTTTAGAAATCCTTCATAAATCGCGATAAAAACCTTCATGTCCCAAAAACCTCCGAACTTCTTCCACTGAAATTGGTGGTGGCAACTTTTCAATCTTTTCCAGCTTAGCCTTGTCAACTTCCAATCCCTCTTTGGAAACCTTGTGCCCTAGCACTATACCTTTACGTACCATAAAATGGCACTTTTCCCAATTCAGTGCCAGATTAGTCTCCTCGCACCTAGTAAGAACTTTAGCAAGATTGGTCATGCATTCATCAAAAGAGGGACCAAACACATAAACATCGTCCATAAATACCTCCACAAATTGTTCCACCATATTAGTGAAAATAGCCATCATACACCTTTGAAAAATTGTAGGTACATTACATAACCCGAATGGCATTCTCTTAAATGCATAAGTGCCATAAGGGCATGTAAAAGTGGTCTTTTCTTGATCTTCTAGAGCAATAACAACCTGGTTATACCCCGAATAGCCATCAATGAAACAATAGTATTCTTGTCTAGCTAACCTATCAAGAATTTGATCAATGAAGCGAAGAGTGAAGTGATCTTTGCATGTAGCATTATTCAACTTCCTATAATCTATGCATATTCTCCAACCAGTCACATTCCTAGTTGGTATTAATTCATTTTTTTCATTAATTACAACAACCATACCCCTCTTTATTTCTTACCACCTATTTCATGATTAGATTTTGGTGGCGTTGATATTTCACGCTAGTCTTGTGTCCATCCTCCATGAGTATTTTGTGCAAGCCGAATGTAGGGCTAATACCTTTTATGTCAGACATTTCCAACCAATGGCACGCTTGTGCTCCCTCAGCACCCTCAATAACTTTTCTTCCTTCAAGTTAGACAAATGAGAAGAAACAATCACAATTAAGGTGTTAGAACTTCCCAAATATGCATAATGAAGATGCAATAGTAAGGGTTTAAGTTCTAGTTTTGGGGCCTCCTCAACTGAGGGTTTAGGGGGCGGGCCGATTGGCCTATCTAGGGCTCAAGGGCGGTTGATCCCTACATGTATAGATAAGATGCATCTAGTATATGCATCATCTCCTCAACCTCATCATCAATCTCCAAGATATCGAACAACATGAGTTCTTTCTCCCGAGAATCGTCTAGATATACGCTCGGATCTATAAGCTGCTCATCCACCTCTTAAAGAGATATCGTATAGAGCTCCTCACAATGGTTTGGGAGTTGAATTGCCTTGTAGATATTGAAAATTACTTCCTCATTGTCCACTCTCATAATCATTTATCCTCTCTCACTTTAATAATTGTATCAACTATAGCCAAGAGAGGTCGTCCCAATATGATTTGAACTTGTTCATCAGCCTCATAATCCAAGATAATAAAGCCTACTGGGAAGATGAATTTCCCAATTTGCAGCAACACATCTTCAATCACTTCTTCAGGGTAAGCAATGGATCCATCAGCTAATTGCAACATCACAGTAATTGGTCTTGGAGCTCCCAGACCAGTTGCTTGAACAAGGCCAAGGTAATCAGATTTAAGCTCTCCCCAGAATCGCAAAGAACACGACCTACATCAATATTACCAACCCGCGCAGGGATGGTAAAGCTGCCAGGATTTTTAAGCTTTTGAGGAAGCTTGTTTTGGACCCTCGAGGTGCACTCCTCAGTAAGTGCGACTGTCTAAAATTTAGTCAATCTCCTCTTGTGAGCCACTGTATCTTTGATGTACTTAGAATATTTTGGAATTTCCCGAATTACATCAACCAATCAAATATTTGGTTGAACATGGCTCAACATCGAGAGAAATTTGTTAAACATGTGATCATCATTCTTCTTCTATAGCCTTTGAGGGAAAACCGGTGGTGGACTTGCGACACTCACTAGCAATCAACTCCCTATCAGGCACATGCTTATCTTTTCTCTTCTTTGTCATTTCTTCTAATTTCCTTTCCTTTTTGAGTGTGACTAAATTAACTTGAGGGTTCTCTTTATCATTGGGAAGCGAACGTGCAGGACTAGTATTTTGATTTGCCGCTAATTGCCAAACTTGTTTCTCAAGATTTCTAAAATCGGTCCTGAATTGTTGATTGTCAAGCAACAACATCTTCAACAGAACATTCGTATTCTACTCTATTTGTTGGGGTGGCTTCTGAGGTTGACTGTAATTTCCTCGGGGTCTATACTGATTCTGAGTCATCTAATTCCCACCCTAGAAGAAGTTAGGGTGATTCTTCCATTTTGGGTTGTATGCATTCCCATATTGTGCCTGTTAATTTATCGGACCTATACTTTGTTTCCCCATATAATAGATGAATTCAGGATTCGCAGGACATATGTCACTCGTGTGACCTTCACCACATAAATCACAACAAGTAGACATTTGTTGCACATATTGCATCTGTTATGCATGGTGCATAGTCATTTTATTCATCTAATTTGCTAACCTTGCTATATCTTCCCTCATGGCTGAGGAATCATCGAGCTCAATTATACCTGCTGCCTTTTGTTTAAGCGTTCTTCGTGGTTCCTCATCTGCTTGCCAATTATTATCATTAGTAGTGAAATTTTTTAGCAAGATCTGGATTTCACTATACGGTCTTGCCATGCAACTACCACCACATGCTGAATCAAGATTCATTTTTGATGTCTCGTCCAACCCATCAACGAAAGTGTAACCTAACACCTCATCAGTCTGATAATGATGTGGCAGTCTTTGAGTAGCTTCTTGTATCTTTCCCAAGCTTGACGAAGAGTCTTGCCATCTCATTGTTGAAACTCAAGAATTTGGCTCCTCAACGACTTTGTCTTCTTAGTGGAAACAAACTTGATTATGAATTTTCGTGCTAGATCATCCCAAGTCTGGATCGAGTTTGCGGGCTTCTTTAGCAACCATTCTTTGGCTTCTCCCATCAATAAAAAGGGAAACAGTGTTAGTCTGACGTAGTCCTTGGAAACATTCGGATAATTATAAGTATCCATAATTTTCAGAAAGTTCTAAATGTGCCGCTGCAAATCTTCATGAGATAGACCCACATAGTGCACTGTGGGCTGAATCAGTTGTTCCATATTGTCACACCTCCTTTTTCCGACACGGGGTTGGATACGGGAGTTTTTTCAATTTAAGTGACATTATGCGAATTTGGGATTTATTTATTAGTTTCAGAGTCGCCAACCAGATTTTTTTTTACGGTGTTCCGGGACAACATTTATTTTATTGAAATCCCAAACCGAGGAAATTTTGACTCTGTTTTGATTTGTCTGCGGCCAGAGATCTGAGTAAGGAATTCTGTTAACCCGGGAGAAGGTGTTAGGCATTCCCGAGTTCCGTGGTTTTAGCACGGTCGCTTAACTATTAATATTTGGCCTAATTATCTAATTATTTACATGTTTTAAAACCTTTTGTGCTTTTACTTTTTATCCGCTTTTTAATATACATGGAATTATTTTAATACAAGTCACGATTGACGTGCACTTGTTATTTTTGGACACGTTGCAAACCACGCCACATGAAATGCACCCGCGATTTACAATATGCTTATTTAATTAATGTTTTGAGTTAGATTCGGGGACATGAGTTGCCACACCCGAGTGTAGATTATATGACTATGGCCATGACGATTGAATATGCCTATTTGAGGTGATATTCGATTATTCTCTTAAGTTTTTGAGATTTTCGTCTAAAAAAGAGGTATTTTTAGCTTATGGGGTATGTAAATAAATTTTGATATTTATGGGTTTATCTTGGGACAAGTCACAATGGTGTGCACTTGTTGTTTTTAAACAAATTATAATTACGCCACATGAAATGCACCCGTAATTACGACATGTGATTTTTATCATAATTTTTGAAGTTTAAAGACGGGGACATGAGTTGTCGCTCCTGAATGTTGGTTAGGTAGCTTCGGTATAATATTTGATTTTTTATACAAATTTCGAACTAAGGTATCCGTTTTACCTAGAGGATCTCCTAAACGGTATTCGTTGTTCTAAAAGAGCATCTTATAGGCTATGGCCTCATCTAGCCTCGTTTTATCACGTTAGGCCATCCTAGTTTTGCTATTTATGAGAGAAGACTATCGGTTAGGAAATCCAACTCTTAATCAAATCTTAAAGGTCTTCACTTTCTAGTTTGGTAAATGATAGAAAATGTATTAATCAAGATGCACCTCACTCGTGTAGTATACATACACATATAAGAATCATAGACATATAAATACATTATATACTGGTCTCACTTCAAATTGGTAAGCTAGA
>ML345458.1:0-13359 GCA_005239505.1 Nicotiana paniculata
ATCATTTGCTTTACACGATCATGTTCCACAGTTTGATCATTATCACCATTGTTGTTATTGGATTTTTCTGGGGATTGTTCCCTTAAACCACGTGGGGTTCCTGAAGGCGATGGAACTGGGGTTCCACTCCTTTACTGGTTGTTGTCGTTGGGGTTTGACATAATTCAGAGGATATTACTTGAAAAGTAAACAAAGATTATCAGATTCCCGGTAACGGAACCAATNGATATGAATAACAAACAATATTGCAGAAATATAGAAAATCGAAGTTGACTGTATTCGAGAATCATATGCCTTTACAAGCTCTATTGCCCTCCCTTATATAGGAGATTCTTACAACGTACTAATCTTTCTATGGTTACTCATTAGTGAGGCGTTACAAAGGATAACTTTAATTGGGGTTCGGTTACATAACATTCGTTAATCAATTGTGGGTCCTTGAATCTGCCCCTAGCTTTGTCTAGATTCATTCTGACCGTGCCTCTCTCCCGTTTTGATCAAGTTGAGTTTCCCGTGGCTGATAAGTTCGTGGGTTTACTGAACCGTGCCTCTTTGTACCGTATCTCTTCAAAGAATCACATCCAGCAGTCGCATTTTCCTGTGTCCACGTGATTGGGTGAGTTGTCAAAAGTTGGCTTACGTGTGAAACTCTTTTTTACCAATACAAGAAGGTTACGAGTAATATTAACCCTGTCAACCAATAAACCAGATAAATTAATTAGACGATTTAAGTGGAAGACTCAACAGGATTGTTAGTTAACCCATAACTCTAGAATATCGGCTCTTCTTGAATTCGTGTCTATTTTTTCAACTTGTTTCTTTAATTTCTTAGTTTGCTACTCTAGATTAGTTGTAGTTAAATATTCATACTTTAGGAATCGCTTGAATAGATTAATTTTCTTAGTTTAATTAAGTTGATAGTTAATCACAAGTCCATGTGGTACGATATCTGGACTTACAATCCTATATTACTTGTCGACCACAACTTGCGTGTGCGTTTGAGAGTACTATATATATATATATATATATATTAATGGTTATTATTTATGTATATTTCTCAATTAAATTAAACCTTCAAGCATGTAGTTTGATTTCCGGGGCCACACAAATAAATAAGGAAAAGAAAACGAACAAAAGAAAAGAAAAGAAAAGTAGAAGCCTTCATTTTTTTCAAAAAAAATAAAAAATAAAAAAACAAGGAAATTAAAAGCGTACTAAGACATAAAGACATTCATACCATCAACATTTCTTTTCATTTTTGCTTGCTTGCAAAATATTATCCCTATTTCTCTCCTCTCCATTCCTCTCCTCTTCCTCTATTCTCTTTCTTTTTCTCTCTCTCTAGAATCCTTTTTTCCTTAACAAGGATTCAAGAGAAGTGAAAGAGAGGAGATGGGGCAACAAACGTTGATCTACAGCTTCGTCGCCCGGGGTACGGTGATCTTGGCCGAATACACCGAGTTCACCGGTAATTTCAGCAGCATTGCCTCGCAATGCCTTCAAAAGTTACCTTCATCAAATAACAGGCTCACCTACAACTGCGATGGCCACACTTTCAATTTTCTCGCCGAAAATGGATTCAGTCAGTTTCCTTTCTTTCCATATATTCATGTTGCTTTTTATAATAAAAGCTTTTTCTACGTTTATAAATGTAACGCAATAAGGATTTATATAGCTAACCCTAATTTGTTTGACGTTGATATTTAGTTTTTGTTGTTGTTGTTGCAATTTTGATCGATTGGATGCAGCATGGTAGAAAAAATAATAAAAGGAATGTTTTCGCCAAAGTTGATCGATTATGTGTAAAATTGCACTATGGTTATGTTTATACGTCCACGAAAATATTTTCACGAGAAATTAACCTTATTTTCTGATATTTGAGGAAAATATATATGTTCTCAGATTTAGTTTTTTGTAGTTAACTTCTTCATACAAAATGCACTAGGTTGTTTTATTAAATGTTACCGGAATTTGTAAAAGATAATGGTAAATTGAGTTTTGCGATTATGAGATATAGTTTGGGGTAATTTTTCAATATTGGTTGGAGATCGATTGGTGAAGCTTTTCTGGGCGGAGGTGATGAAGATATTCTTGGGCAAACAACATGTGCTAGGAATTAGCAAATTCTAATTCATCTCCTCTCTCAATGATATTTTGTTAAGATGTCATGTACCATATATTTTCACATTTTATCGTCGTAAAATAATATATAGATTTCTACAAAACTTATTAATGTAGTATAACTTAGATGGAATTATATGCTGTCATTATTATATTGTTGTTAATACATAAAAATTCGTTAAATGGTATTGCAGCCTACTGTGTGGTTGCTACTGAATCAGCAGGCAGGCAAATTCCCATAGCCTTCTTGGAACGTATAAAGGATGATTTTAGCAAGAGATATGGTGGAGGAAAAGCTACAACGGCTACACCTAAAAGTCTGAACAAGGAATTTGGGTACCTACTTTTCTTTATTATACACACAAACACAATGTTGGCATAAATTCCTTCACACTCTCATGTGATTCATAGCATATCAAGAAATGTAAAGAATTTTAAAACTATCACATTATTTTTACTCCTTGTATCACGTAACCTGTTTTATTTTCAATATTATTAGGGTTACGTACCAATCGATATCTTTCGACTGATATAATAGTATTCTCAAAATATTTTATAATAACGACGTATATAAGTCAAAGGTAGCTCTCCATAAAAAGTGAAAGTAATAATATTAGAAATAAAAGCAGGTTACCTGCCAGGTAAAAGTGACCTTATTTTCTTTTATGCGCAGCATTTGATGTGTATAACTTAAACTCTAAATTACTTCTAAGTGCCTTATATTTTGTCTAGGCATACTAAAACGATTGTTTCCCAAATTAATCAATCAATCACCTGTTGTAGGCCAAAGATAAAAGAGCACATGAAGTACTGTGTTGAACATCCTGAAGAAATTAACAAGCTAGCTAAGGTGAAAGCTCAAGTTTCAGAAGTTAAGGGAGTGATGATGCAAAACATTGAAAAGGTAAGGAAACAATATCTAAGGTCAAAATTTCAAATTTTGTACATATGTTAGTGCCTATTTTCATTAAAAAATAACTATATATATATAGCATGAATCTGCTTAACAAAATGTTGTCTTGATCAGGTTCTAGACCGAGGTGAGAAGATTGAACTTCTAGTTGATAAAACAGAGAATCTTCGGTCACAGGTTAGCTTCATCCATATTGTTAATTTATAACATCTTAGGTTAATATCGTTGCATATATTATAAAAGTTGGTAAGTTATTTTTGTGTGATTTGTGGATATCCATATTATCCGTCGTGTAACTCGTTTTTTATTGTATTAAATATAGGTCGGATCGGGTCATGTCAGATAATTTATTCGTTTTAACTTATTCATTTTCGACCCGTTCATATCCGACCCGACCCACATGTTTGCCACCCTTACTGCTAACTATCAAGCCAACACCAATACATGAAGTGATTCACTTCCAATAGTGGAATCCAATAAAATTAGCGGCTACAGGCCATGTCCACCAACTATATTTGGTTATATTACTCAGTTTCCAGAAGACTAAAAAAATGTAAAAATAGCACGAGGTAGCCAGTTTTTGGATTGATCATTTAAAAATAGGTAGCATTTATCAAGTTATTGAAAAATAGTTACTATTTTGCTGCAACAGAGACCGATCCAGCATAATATACTGGAGTTTGGTGCACATGTGTATGAACTTCCAGCATATTATGCTGGAACGCCAAAACGCTGAAAGTTCCAGCATAATATACTGGAGACCCGAGCACTTGTGTAAGAACTTCCAGCATATTATGCTGGAGTATTTTTCGGATTTTGAATCGTCTTACGTGAAAGGTGACTAAATTTCGCGACCCAAGATCCATGATACGAAAACCAAAATCAGAATAACGAAGAAAAAGACATCGTGACTGCGGAATACCAGAAAAAGAGATGAATTAGCGGATGTGTATTACATGAGCTTTACCAACAAAATATTAATGGTTGAACAGAATGGTCGTATGATAGGTTTTTTCGATGTTGCAAATGGAAGGTTGTTGGGTGAATATTTTGCCTGCCGTCAACAATTTTAATTCCTTACGTGCCAAGTTTGGTAGCTCTTCACCATCGCCCAATAATTAGAGAAAAAAATTACTTGGACGCAGTCTGCGGATTGTAAGTATTTTATTTTCTATTTACCTTCGATGCTTAGTTTTGTTTATCAAAACCGTTTTGAAATAATTTCCTTGCGCCCAAGTTCTATTCATGAAGTAGGCGTAAAGTTTGCATTATAAAATTATACTGGGTATGTGGTTATTGTTATTATTGCTACCCTTGATGCTTACTCCTTAATTAGTTACGGCTAGACTTGATAAGGTTCGTTATTTTAATTATATCACAAACCAATTCATTTGTAATTCCTTCTTCAAGTATTTTGGCCATTGATCAACCAGTTTTTTTTAGCATATATTCAAGTCCTAGCTCCTAGTGATTCACAGGGTCTTATTTTGGTTTATGTTTTTAGTTAATCAAGCCTAGTGTATTGATGAAAAACGAAAAATCATATTTCGTAGGTCTCAGAGTTTAGAAAAAGGACGTTTAATACTTGAAGTCTTAAAAGTATAGGTGGTTGTAAAAGCTTTACATTAAATTTAAACTATACAAAATGAAAGTGTAAATCTGGCTATTTTTGAGTTTGTGGCCTAAAAAATCGAATTTGTGATAAGTCCGATTAGAAGATATATAATTCCAACATTTCCACCTATAGTTGGTAATTAGTTGTTTTGTGTGATTTATTTCAGGCTCAGGACTTCAGGCAACAGGGGACCAAGATAAGGAGGAAGTTGTGGTATGAAAATATGAAGATAAAACTGATTGTGTTAGCGATTATTATAGCTTTAATTCTCATTATCATTTTGTCCGTTTGCCCTGGTTTCGACTGCTTTTGATTTGCTTGATTATGCTGTCAGTTTCAATATTGTTCCACATACAAAATCTGCTAATTATCAGTCAATTTAGCACACAAGGAGCTGGATTGGCCTATATTAATTATGATTGTAGATGTATATTAATCAGGATTAGTTTGTCTTAATTACTTTTCTCCTTTTGGGAATTGTCCCATTGTTTCTACGCTTCTCCAAATGAAATTTCACAATTCTGTTGCAACTATTTTTCATCTAAGCTTGGTAATTGTTCATGATTAGTTGATGATTTCAAATGCAATGTTTTCTTGTATATATTTCTAACGTGCCCAGGCGATTCAATATGCCAAGTAGGAGTTAATGGTTAAAAAAAAAGAAGAAAAAAGATAGGGTTATATTGGCAATTGTAACTTTTGTTCCAAATGTAATACACCTTTTAGGTGTACGTTGGATTGAATTTATGAAACGATAGACGTGAAGGAGAATTTGTCCATCTATATGTAGGTGCGATGCAAGTCAAAGTAGTGCCCTGATTTCATCAAATAAGCTGATGTGAAGCTCATAAATTTACAATCTTACGTCAAAATGACTTCTTACATCACCTGGAAAATTAAAATCATATTAGTAAACCAATAAATTCGTTCCCTTATCGTCGTAGACTCGTAGTGAAAGGAACAAACCCAGTTATAAAATAAATAGTGAAAGAAACAAAAAAAGGTCAAAAAAATACTTAATAAATAAAGAGAAAGACTATATGCAAAAGGCAAAGAAGGAAATATATGCTGCACCAAATGTCAGTAGCAACAAAATCCAGTGTGAGGAAAGAAAAAAATGTGTGAGTTAATATCGGTGTATTGGTGGAAAAAAGATATTACACGTTGAATATTAGTAAGCTGACGAAGCGTGATTAACATTTTTTTACCCACACACGGAAGTTGGGAATCTCATCAAAACATCCATAGTTGCTGAAAATTGGGAATATGGTTACATGAAGTTTTTGAAAGTTAAGCGAAAAGAAATAAGGAAGAAGAAGAAAACTTAAGTGCAAAGTTCCATTTCTTCGGAAAGGGCATATTCTCTTCACCCACTAATCCACTAGTGGGGGCAGCAATAAAACGAGTGTACCAGCTGCGGTCACGATCGTCTTCAGGGCTAACCAATACTCTCTTACTTCTAGCCACGAGAGAAAAACCCTTTTCACGAAACAATTTGGGGGAGTAGAGATGAAGCAAGTGCTGAAAGGTAAAAGACATAGAAACCAGGTCCGACAATTAACGAAGGCATGCAATATCCCTCCATACTATTGGGCTAATCTGGCCAAGACACACATTGAAGTAACGGCAGAACTCAAAGATTACTGGATCAATAGGTGGCTTGAACCCTAAGGTAAAAGGGTAGGTATAAACAAAGGAGAAACCGACATTATAAGAGGTGATTCTCTGGTTGGCACCGAGGACTAAAATTGGGAAATCCGGTTTCCAGTAACACTATCGACGAACCAGGGAAAGAAGACCAGTCGTGATTAAACTCGAGTAAAGATCAGTAGGATTGGGGGAGGCTATAGAAGAAACTTGGTTTCTCATGATTTTTCAATCATTTACAAAAGAAATTCTTGGGGAACAATCTCTGCAACTATGGGTTCACTTACAGGTTCATCTAAATCTCTTTTCCTAGAAGAAGATCTAGGGGTTAAAGGATCCCTAGATCTAGAAGATGATGGTTTAACAGAACAACTCTGAGAAAAAGAACCACGATTGGATAATGAACCAGGGCTACGAAGTATACCACCTCTCCTACTTCTTGTAAGAGCAATAGAAGGACCAAGTTCATCAATAATCACAATTTTGCGGGGTCCTGGTGTTGTTGAGATATGGTTATCTAAAGAATACAGAAGGAAGGATGCGGAGTAATATAATGGATACTGAAGAAGACTCCAAGAAATTAAAAAAGAGTGAAGAGTGAAGCATTTATAAGAAGACACGATTGTCGCTAAAGTTGGTCATTATGAAGCGTCATAATGGAACCGTCACTTCATGACTGGTGCAGTCGCAGAAAAACCCAAAAAAGCACAAAAATACTGCAGATCCAATCGTCAGAAGCCACGTGCCATGGGCATTAAATGGATGTGACGTACCTTGCGTTGGTTCTGAAGGAAGCATGATGTAGTCGAAAAGCGGTGGCAAAGAATTCCCGCCATAAAAACTTATCATTTCCTAAACATACAATTGAGAATATTCAGAAAGTGGGGGAACTATATGTTTTAGTGGAAAAAAGGTATTACACGTGGAATATTACTAAGCTGACGAAGCATGACGCGTGGAGCAATGGTATAACGATAAGTGGCACGTTCATTTAATGGAATTAAGAATACAAGGAATATACGGAAGAGACACCTACAAGACAGTACAGAGAAAAAAATCGAGCCTCACAGTTGACAACAAAGAAGCGTAAGCGAAATGAATAAAGGTTGAAAAGAGGGGAAGATACATGAACCAGTAGTAAATAAGGAAGGAAAATCGGAGCAGTTACAAGGAATCTATAGCCATAAATATGTTAGTTATGATTATCCATGATAATGGGCAATAAATACAATTACTGCCCATAACAAATCCACATTAAGTGTGAAAACCGTTATGATTGTACGCTTCTATATAAGGGTAAAAAATTTCATTTGTAAGGACATGTTACAATTACTACAGAAGTACATTTCATTATTCTGTGTTAATCAAAGTTTCCAACCTTGATTTAGGGATTGACTACATATCCATTCCTTATTTCTCTTTGATAATTTTCTCTATTACTTTTTTTATTTCTCTTGAATGATATTGGAAAAGTGAATTAAAACTTGGTTATCAGTAACCGTTTTCTTCTAAATATATAATTTGACTAAGAAATCTATTTTTTGGTTAAACAAATTGGTTCCTTTACCGGTAATTTGATAATCTTTTCACTTTTAGAATTTTGCTTTCTGACAACCAACTATGTCAACTGTTAACGACAATAACCAGTCGATCCCACATGAGGAAACTCCGCCACTCATCTCCCCAACGGTATCCCCTCGACAATCCCATGACGATTCACCATAAAGATCTACTTCACACGCTAATGATCAGCAAGGGGACGAACAAACTGTCGAACAATACACTCTAAAGCAATTTATTGCAGAACATGTGAACAATGCTCTTCAAGATTTTATTAGAGGATTGCCTAATGCGCCAAAAACTCCTCTGCCAGTCAATACAACAACATTAGAAAACCCATGCTCGGGTCTCGACAATTCTGTAAGTGGAGGAACTCCCAATGAATCTCGTGATGGAAGGTCAGGTACACCCAATTATTCTGACTTACAAAGTTTGGTACTAACTTTGCAGAAATAACTGAAGGAGCAAAATGAACCCATAGAGCAAATACGTGGCGTACTGCCCGTGATCAAAAGAGTAGATATTGATAAGTATTCACAACCCTGGAAGCCAAGTACAACACCTTTGCCGATTCCTAAAAATTTTAAAATGCGTGATATTCCAAAATATGATGGAACAACCGACCCTCGGGATCAAGTAACTCTGTTCACAACTAGCGTGAATGGCAACGATTTAACCAAGAAGGAAATCAGATCAATTTTGGTTAAAAAGTTTGGTGAAACACTCATGAAAAGAGCATTAACATGGTATTCTCATTTACCTAAAAACTCTATTGATTATTTTCCTGAGCTTGCAGATTCGTTTATAAAAGCACATTCGGGAGCTTAAAAAGTTGAAAAAAAAGGATGTAAGACGTCTTTAAGGTAAAACAAAGGAATACAGAGTTACTCAGGGAATTCGCAGATAGGTTCCAACGGGAGAGGATGATGTTACCTCAAGTACCTAATAACTGGGCAGCTATGGAATTCGTGAGGATTTAAACGAGAAAAGTTCAGAAGCCACGAGGAGGTAGAAGGAAAGTTTGCAAGAATTTCCAGCAACAACTTGGAACGATGTGTACAATAGGTACAATACAAAATTGTGGATAGAAGAAGATACGGTTCCACAGCCAAAGGCTGATGAAAGAGCAGGATCGAGATGTTCAGAGTAAGAAAAAAGGACCTGAAAGAACAAGTACGAGCGTTACATAGGACCTGTGGGGTGAGACTCTCGATCTAAATAAGAGAACGTTTGATTCGACTCATGATCGAGGCAAAAAGACACGAGTTCTTCGTCTAGATTCATAAAGGAACAGGGTACACGAGGCAAGGATTCCAATACACATGCGAGGACTGGAGATTACGACTTTAATATCAACACCTCTAAGTTAGTAGCAGTTTTAAGAGGTATGGGAGATAAGGTCTGATGGCCTAAAGAGATGAGATCAGGTCCGAGCAAAAGGAATCCAGATTTCTGGTGTGAATTTCATAACAATCCATAGAAAAACAAATTGCATATTACTACAGGGAGCAGTCGAGCATTTGTTGAAGCAAGGTTATCTAACTAACATCTTCAGCGAGACAGGACGACAATCATACACGAAGAACAGACAAGAACCTCCGAGTCACCAAAAAGAACAGTTAGTGTAATATCCGAGAGAGATGAGTATTTAACCAAAGAATTGGATTCTTTGCCCAAAGCTATTTTAAGAAGAATACAGGTTTCTGATAACCAAAGAACAAGATAATAATTATAGGTAAACTCGTAAATGGAAAGCAATAAGATGCACAAAAAGTAAGTGTATTGCAATAGTAGTTCGAATGTTTTTTTTTCTCTCCCCTTTACAGGTTATATTTTTCTCCTTTATATAGGGAATTTCCTAATATAACGTCTACCCTTTTCAGTGATTGAGCATTAATGAATAATTATGACACTAATTTAACATTACAATGAATCAACCGTAACTGTTGCGTGAATGTTGTGTAACATATGGATCTCTAATTTGAAGATCTCTGAATCTGCCCTTTATTTTTCCCAAACACACTTTGACCGTGTCTCTTCATCTTTCAATCAGGTTGAGACTTCCGTAGCTAATTAACCCATGGGTGTGATTTTCCGTGCCTCTCTGCCTCATACCTCTTCATAGAGTCCCGTCCAGCTGTCGTGTCTTCATTGCTCCACGTAGACTACTGAGTCATCAAGATTTATTACACGTGTAAATCTCTTTTTTACCAATACAGATAGTCCCCCCACTTACTATATATTTATCAATTAATATTTGGTAAGTGGATACTCATTTATGGCGGGAATATTTTTCCGCCGCTTCACTCGAATCATTGCATCTTTTCCTGTATGTAAGCGTCGCTTGTCACTTCCATTTAATGCTTATGCCATGTGGCATTCCTGGGTTGGTTCTGCAATTGTTCAGCATCTTTTAGGGCTTTCTTGCGGCTGCATCAGTCACGAAGTGACATCTTCAATTATGGTTTTCACATCATTGTGTTTTTTTCCATTTTTTGACGGTTGTCTTCGAGTATAAATACCCCCTTTTTCTTTTCTTACACGAAAAACTTCTAACTTTCAAACTTTATTTGTAAAGAACTTTTTTCTTTGCCTTTGTAGATATGTATTCTTCAAACCAATCTAAGAGAGTCATAAACGTTGATGAGTTTACAACCTCTTCCGCTCCGACTCGGAGTCGGAGGGGTGGTAGACTGAGGAGTTTAGGTTCTACTCCTTCAAGAGGCTCTTCTTCTTCCCAGATTGTTTCTCCTCCTTCTGCTAGGTCTTTAATCTCTCCAAGAGCTAGGGCTTCCAGGTCTTTTTCCAGGGGTAGAGAACATCACGAATCCCTATGCGAACCACGAGTTGATGAAATCATTCCTGCTGAGTTTACCTTCACTAGGGATAGTCAGGTCCTTGTAGATCAGTCGTTATCCCTTGATAGTGTTGATAGGTATCCCACTCTTATGACCGAAGGTTTGATTCCCCTTGTTCGTAGGGAATGTTCTTGGGAGTCTGATTTTCCCATTGTTATTCTGAATAACAATCAAAGAATAATGTCGTACAAGACGAGGCATTATTTTGTTTACACCTACCCTTTTACTCTAGAGTTTAGACCTCCTATTGATCCAATCATCATCGAATTTTGTCGTTTCTTCAAAATTTTCTTAGGACAAGTTGGTCCTCTTGTGCGGTGGGTTGTCGCGTGTCTTAGATGTTTAGCTTCTTTAGCCTCGGTTCCTTTTACCTTCACTCTCCTCATTCATCTTTATTCTCCTACCTTATTTCGTCAAGGGGTTTTCACTCTAGCTGATAGGAGCAAAAGAGTGTTGGTAACCCCTGATGATGATAAGGATAAAGGTTGATACCTTCGGTACGTTGCTATGCCCACTGCTGGTTTAGTGGGCGAGGAAAATCTTCCCTTCCCTGAGAAGTGGAATCACGCACGTGAGTACATTTTAGCTCACATTTGTTATTTTTCTTCTCTTTGCTTTAAGTGTTTCATTAACACCATAGCTATTTTCTTCTTCGTCTTTCAGCAATCATGGGTACTGTTGAGAATGTCTCCGGTATCCGTGATTGGGTAGAAAAGTTGTTGTCGGTTGCTCCATTGGAGGAAATATCTTGGAAGTACTTCTCCGGGAAGTACGGTTGGAAAGTGAAGACTCACGGTAAGTGAAACTTTTGTTTTCGCTTCTTTTCCTTACTCGAGCTTCTTTTCTTTGTTTGTTTAACCTTTTTTATTTTGACAGGGTTTTCTGCTCGGGGGATGTCTGCTGCATCCATTCCGAAGATGTCTTTGGCTCAGGCCCAGGAGATTATTACAGGTTCCTCTTCTTCTAAGAGGAAAGTTGGTGGGTCTAGGACCTTAGAAGAAGAAGAAGAAGAGGAGGGAACTTTGGTGCATAGGTCACGTAGAAGAAGAGTGGTCTCAGACGATGAGTCTACACCCGTGGTAGTGTCTTCCGTACCTGATGTCAGACTTCTACCCCCGGGGATTCTTCTTCTTCTCTTGCACATGATTCTGTGGATCATCTATTCCATGAAGGTTTTGGCCCTGCTGCTAATGAGGCACCTCTGGTTGTTTTTTCTCCCCCCTTTAGAGAAATGTCTTCGTCCGTTCCGGTTATTTCCTCAGCTCCTTTGGCCATTTCTGCTCCCACTGCTGCCTTGTCCATGGCCTTCTCAGCTCCTCAATTTTCCGTGCCTGAGACTTCTTCAGCTCCACAAATTTCACTGCCCGTGGCTCCTTCATCTCAGCCTGCTTCTGTGCCTCCTGTTAGAGAAGTAGGGTCTTCGAGAAGGGAGATGAGGCAAGTGCTAATTAAGGTTCCGGCTGATGGGAGCGTTTTTAAGAAATTCGGCCAACCCGAAGTGTGGCGGAAGCCTTTGATTGGCCCAACAGAGAGGACCAAGCTAGATAGCCACAGTTCTCTTACCTGGGCTAATGAGGTTGTGGATTCCTCCTTGAAGGTAACGTTCATTCTTTTGTATCTCATTCTTATACATGTAATTACCGTATCTAATTGATTTTGCTTTTATAGATCAATCTCATAGGCACAAAACTCATGAAGAAGATTTCTAACACGGAGCAAGAGCTAAAGGAGTGGCATGCTGAAGCAGGGAATTGGAAGGGGCAATGTGAAAGCCTGAGGCTCGACATGGAAGCCTTAGAAGAAGAAAAGTGTACCTTGGAGCGGCAGATGAGAGTCGTGGCTGCGGAGTTGGCAGTGGAGAAGGCTTCTTCTAACCAAACGTACAAAGACAAGAGCATTCGTGAGTCTCCGTTTGTTGAGCAATTATCCCGTGCCTCGGAAGAAGTTAGGAGCTTGAAAGCCTTGCTGGAGCAGAAGGAGGAATACTCAGGCGAGCTTGTGCAGTCACTCACTCGGACTCAGAGGATCTTCGCATTTCCTTAGAAAAATTCCAATCTCTGGAGGAGTTAATTGTACCTTTGAGGGATGCCCATGAAGATGCTGAATCTGAGAAGGATGGGTTAAAAGCTGAGCTTCAGATATGGGAGATAGATTATGAAATTCTCGAAGAGGCGGCAACTGTCGATGTTAGTTGGGCGTACATGAATTCTCGCCTCGATACATTGAAGGAAATGAGTCAGGGAAATTTCGACCTTAACGCTGAACTTGTTAAAACCAAGGAAGTCATGGAAAAGGCTCAACAAGGTTTGAATCTTTCCCCACCTGAAGGTGAGACTCCTGATGTCCGAGCCTCTTCGTCCAAGCTGCTCTTACTCCTTCTGCTGATGAAGAAGTCAATCCCCCTCCTCAAGAAGATTAAGATGTTGATTCACCCTCTTTTTTTTTTTTTTATCTTTGTCTCAATTGGTGGTTACCCCCAGTCCCATCGGGGGTAAATTTGGATCTCTTTAAAGTCCCCAAATGACAACTTAATGCAAGTATGACTTTTGTTTTCCGTTGAATTTTTGTTCTACTCTTTAAGCCTTTTGCATGCTTTATTTTTTGAGGTTTTAGTTTTACCTTTGAGTTTTGCATATAGAATGCTT
>ML345461.1:0-88870 GCA_005239505.1 Nicotiana paniculata
TTTTTTTTTGGACCTATTTTCGTTCTACTTGTGCAAAAAGGACCTACTTGAGTTCCGCACCCTATCAGGGAGGTCCCCATCATTCCTCATGTCAAAGACTCGCCACATGGACCATCTTTTCTATGTCTTTACATTACATTTCAAGTTTAATTTAGCCTTGGTTCTCTTATTTTATGGTTTGAAAAAGTGGTCGAGCATTTAGAATATGAAAAGTTCTTGCATTACACTTATCTTCTTTCTTTGATATTCTGATAGACCATCTTTTCTATGTCTTTTCATTATATTTGTCTTATCAATTTATTCAACAGGAAGGTCCTGTTTAATTGTTACAAGTATTGAAAATTTAGAACTTAAAAAAGGGTGGTCGTATGTCAGCGGTAAGAAGTGTCAAAAGAAGGTGGATAAAGTAGGAAACATTTATATTTGTCCAAACCAAAAGTGTAAAAATGAAGATTACTCAACGGTGAATAGGTAATAACACAAGCTCTATTTCCTTAATGCATCAAAATGTACATTTATATCTCAAATCACATGTGTATTTAGGTACAAGCTTCAGGTTAGACTGGATAAAACTGGATCTGTTTCGCTGTTGCTCTGGGACCGCGAAGCCAAGTTTCTCATAAGCAAGTCCGCCAATGAATTGATGGAAGGATCACTTGAGGTATATGAACTAATTATATTCATATTTGTTATTTGGAACACTCTAACATGAAAATTCATTCTAGAATACTGGTACTGTTGATTCCTATCCAGTGGAGTTGAACAATATTCTTGAGAGGAAATTCATGTTTAAGGTTATTATCAAGAGGTCGAACATTCAATTGCAAGGTGAACTTTATAGTGTTGTTAAACTTACAAATAACGAGCAACTGATAAACAAATATAGCCCTGCTCCACATTCAGATGCCTTCAATGTATGTGATCTTCGCTTACAAACTTCATAACATATTTAAATTGTAAATTTATGTTAAATTTCATATTTTGTAGTATAATTTCAAACTTATTTTTTTAATATTTTGATAGGACCTTGACTTTAATACTAATCAAAGCTTAGATGGAGAGAAGGAAGAGTAAATACATTACTTTTAATTTGTCCTTTAACATTAAAGCTACTTACATATCTGGAAGAATATGTTTCTGAATAAATTTTCAGAACTGGAGTAGTTTTATTATAACGTTAAAAGTTTTAAATGTTCACTTTGTTTATTCTATAGGAAGCTACGAACACACTGTTAATATTTTTTTGGATTATTGATTCTTTTGATTAAATTATTCGCAAGGCATAAATTAATAAAGCTATAGTAACTATAAGTTCATTACCGATTTACACTAATTTTTGCATTTTATATATGCAGGATTCCATTGAAGATAACAACTTACTCGATATTGCAAATACACCTGTCAAGATAGGTATAACTAATGTCGCAACAATGATTGAAGAAGATCGGAATGCACAGTTGTCAAGAAATATAATAAAGAGAGTATTTAAGAAAAAGAAAACAAGATATAGGTGTTTGCGAATGAAACAGTCGGAGAATCCAAGAACTGTTTGATTAATTACTTTAGTATATTATTAGTAGTCTTATTAGCTATGAACAGTATATTTGAATCATTTCACCTTTCTTCTGCTATTTAACTTTTCAGTTTTACTTAATGTGGAAATTACAGTGGACAAGATATTTGAAACTTTTCATGGTTCTTTCTATTATTAATGTTTTCCTAATCATATAGATAAGACAGTCCATTCATTTTTACTACTCCATTTAATTGTTAATTTGTGAAGAGGCTACTTGCTATTGTTGGTTATTTTTTGCCTCATCTCACTGTTACATTGGTTCTATATATTATTGATATCCAATTTTTTCCTCATAGTTTTAAAAACATACACACATGTATTGTTAATCATCTAAACATATATTGTTAATCATCTAAACTTATCATTTACACCAACATATATGTTTTAAATATTTTATTGCATTTTTTATAATTATATTTGCATTTTAGGGCTCATTGCATATTTTTGCAATAGTCGCCCATATTCATGTATAATTGCATTATTTATGCAAATAATAACTTTTTATATTTTAATAATATTAATTAATTATTATTAATTAATTTAGTGCACAAATAATATTTTTATTATTTATTAACTATTTTATAAATTATTTTTGTTAATTATTGGGTATCTAAAAAACTAGCCTAAATCCTACCTATTTTTCGGACCAACCAATGGCCCAAAACTCAATACCCTAGCCCAAATAAGCCCCATCCCAAATCAAATTAACCCAATCCCACAACTCGATCGCGACCCGTCCAAACAAACCTGACCCAACTCCCTTCTAATCGTGGACGTTGATCTCTGAGATCAACGACCCACATAAAACCTCCCCCTTTAACTACCCAAACCTCCTAACCCTAAACTCATTCTCACCGTCCTCCGCCCTCATATCCTCATCTCCCTTCTCCCTCCTAAGAACCCTAGTTGCCGCCTCCTAAAATCTCTCCTAATCCCACCCAATATGGGATTCTATGGCTATTATTTGCCATACACGGCCTCTCCCTGGTACTGGGTACTCTTCTATACTGCTTGCCTAAACATGGCAAGCAGATCTCATCAAGATCGAACCAAAATCGGTTTAAATCCTTGACCTTTCTGCTATTTTGTCAATATTCATCCCTCGTTCTATTGTGAGTACGAATCTTTGTGTATCTTTTTTTGATTTTACTTACCCTAAAACTAGAGTTTTCAGATCTCTTTAGATCGAACCAAAATTGGTTCAATTCTCTGATTTTAAGTGTTCTTATGTTCAAATTCGTCCTATGCTATTGTTTTTGTGTATATTATGGTAATATTTGTTTTCCCTTTTTTAGGGATTGCCGACTTATTCTCCTAATTTGATTTTTAATTGATTTATGTATTTTTTGTCCTTTTATGGTCTGATTTTTTTGTATTTCCTTATTTATGTGCTTATTCCACTACTATATAAACCGATTCCCCTTCCCCTTCTGGAGAGAACTTCAATCACTATTCTTCACTAAAAACTAAGGTTTCTACTCTACATTTGCTTACTACTCTGTTCTATTTGGCTCTTG
The DNA here is from genome assembly GCA_005239505.1 of Nicotiana paniculata. Classification (NCBI taxonomy): domain Eukaryota; kingdom Viridiplantae; phylum Streptophyta; class Magnoliopsida; order Solanales; family Solanaceae; genus Nicotiana; species Nicotiana paniculata. The sequence goes on from ML345461.1 coordinate 3,094, forward strand.
GCCGGCTGAAAGCCAAGGCCACCAGATTTCTATTCTTCTCGACCTCTCTTAGGTGTGAGCACTGCCCTGGGTTCTAGAAACCCTTGGTACTTGACACATTCGAGACTCTGGGTCCTTACTGCAGTTCTTTTCTTGTTTGTTGAACAATCACTGGTTAGTTTATGACTTTCACAATGTTTATTACGTTTAATTAGCATGTTTTTTGAGTTGCATGACCTGATATGTTCTTCAGACTCTTTTCCTGTTTGATTCTGCCTATAATTGTTAGCTTAATGATGTCTTTGCACCCAATTTAGTTAATTTAGACAGAATAAAACATGCTTAGTTTAGTGTTGTTGATAACTCGAATATTCAGTTTTGATTACATGGTTTAATCCATGTTCTCTATCTAATTATGAACTTCCAATGGTTAATTGATGTTATTAACCTGCCTCAACTTGTTTAAGACCTTTACTCTAATTGTTGTATGCTCCTATGATTATTGTTACCACTTATGTGTTCTTGCCATGACCAATCTGTATCTCTAATAACTTGTGATCTTTTAAACTAATCCTCTTTGACTAATGCCTTCTATGATACCTGACCTTGTTTGTATTATACTGTTTAAACCCGAGTTTAGTAATATGATCTATTTAGTCCTAAACTGGTTACATTACTTAGTTTTACTAGCCTAATGCCCATGCCTGTTAACTTTGCAATCCTAGGCTCTTTGTCCCTTTATCATGTGTCACCCTGCCCAATGTGTTAGTTTGTCTCTTGAGTTCATTATGTAATTATCATATAGATTGCAAATGCTTTCCAAACCTATTACTATACTACTATTTTCACAGGCTGTTTCCTGTTATGAGTTTAATTTTTAGGTTGGCTGAAAACCAAAACCCTCACCCCTAAGTCTCCTCTACTAACCTCCCTAGTGTGAGCACTGCCCTGGGTTCTTGAAGCCCTTGGGAACTCTGACACACTAGGGTCCAGGTTTCTATGCCACTTGTCCCTAATTGCTCAACTTTTCCCCCCTTTTTTCACCTACTGGCTTAACCAGTTGGTTCGAGTAAATGGTCATTATCTTGGGACTTTTTGATCAAAATTATGGTTACTGGATGTGGGTTATTTTGTGTAAATGGAGATTGTTTCTGGGCTATGTTGAAGCCTATTGGATATGATATTGAAGGCCTGGCCAGGCTGGGTATAATTTGGGCCTGCCTTAGGCCCACTATAGCTATTTTGTAACTCTGTAATTTATTCCATATTGGGTCTGTAATAACGTTGTAATAACAATTGGGGTGTTAGTAAAAATTGGAAAAATGAGTTTATTTTAATATTTGCATGAAATAGGTAGAAATCCTGCCTATAGGTGTTTACTTTGCTCGAACATGTTCTGCTACTGTGTGTTAGATAACCTGCTTATAGGTGTTTAATTCGTTTAACATATTCTGATTCTACATGCTAGATATCATGCCTATAGGACATAAAGTGACCAATGTTTCAATTTGCATTATAGTATATCCATAGGGTCATGTTAGCTCATGCTCTACAAATATGCATTTTAGAAATCATTGCCTATATGGTTTTAATTGGTTAATATGATGTTGTTATAATTTCTCACTTAGGAGACATTCCTATAGGATCTAAAATCAGTTTCAATCGCTAATTGTAGAAATCATGCCTATAGGGTAATCCCACTTGCTTTTAAGTGTTAATATTGAACTTTCAACACTGTTCCGTCGCCACTATTAGAAAGCATGCCCATAGGATCAAACTGAGTAATTCTGAATATTTTCCATGGTTATCACTGCCAACTACTGCACCTGGATATCATGTCTATAGGTTTAAACACTTATAAAATGTAATTTTAGTAATCAGTACGCAATACCAGATTCCCCAAAAATATATAATTTTTCAGAAATCATGCCTCTAAATTAGCACCTTACATCTGAAACTGCCTGCACGTTTGAATTCCAAGGTCACATAGAAATCATGTCTATAGGGCTTAATGACTTTAACTCGTCTTAATTCTGAATCTGTCAAACGCCTAATTTGTTTGCGTGCATTTGTTGTCTAAGTGTGGAGGCTAACTTGAGCCCTTAATTGCCTTTATATGAAGTCCAACTTGTTTCGTACGTCGCCTAATTTTATCATTTTGAGCAACCTAATTTAGGTCTAGAACCACCCAAAAATAGAGGTCCAAACGCCTCCTGAACCATAGGCATGGGAAGGGTAGTGCACGCATAAGACACGACTTAGAATAAACTAGTACGCCTTAGGTAACATCTTAAACATAGTAATCGGGTAGCAGGGGATGATAGTCTGTGCCCGTTGAATAATACGAGTAACACCCCATGTCGAGAGAGTTACGAAGTATTATTTATGTTGCACGGGGTGATCCTTTAGGCTAAAAAACTTAGGACCCCCCCCATCTTGTCTTAAAATCTATTATTTTTGTTTATTGGTGGATTTTTGATAGTAATTTCCAAATTCTTATATTTCCCTCTTGTTTTGGACTAATTCATATAATTCGAGTTCGTCCGGGACCCAAAGTTGTGGACCTCGAGGAATGCCTAATACCTTCTCCTCGACGTAATTTGAGCCCTTGTCCAATCTTTGGTAATGCAAACTAGTTAGACCAGAGTTATCTGCAAATAGGTTCCCTAACGCATCTCAAATCCGTTAGGTGGCGACTTTCTCTTTTAACACCTTCCTTAAAAGAGTTGTCACGTGTAGAAATCCGCTTTTGCGAGAAAAAGGGGTGCGACACCATGGCGACTCTGCTGAGGATATTTTTATTCTCTTACCATAGAGAATTTGGTCTATACGAATTAGTCTCCTTTTATGAACGTGTTTCCTTGTTCTTTATCGTTACATGAATATCGTGCTACCATTTTCCCTTTTTATGGCTACATGCACACCCTTTCCCCTAATTTCCCTTTATTTGAATTCGTATGAATATGCAAATATTTGCTTAAATGTGTTACAATATGCATTTTCCTCTTATGTTTAATTACTCCAAATCATTTTATTAAAATTTGCTACATCATGTCTCTCCCTACCCCTACCCTCTCACTTGCTTTATTAAAATTCTTTTCCATTGCGCGAACTAACTTCTTCCTTGTTTTTCTTTCTTTTTTATGTCTTTATGTTTCATTTAAATACTGCATTTACTGTCTCCATCATGCAAAATACTTGATAACGTGTGGCTGAAATGTACCGAGCTTTAGACTATTGCAAAAAGGGATATAGGCATTTCGAGGGTTGCAATAGGTTGCTGCAAATATGGTTGTTAGAACACCTTCAGAGAGGAGAATATCGTCAGGAGTTTCCGCGACGACCATGGAATGACCACATAGCTTATCACCATCTGAGGAGAATGACTTTTATCCCAGACAAGTTTGCATAACTAGGAAACGCTGTAGGCTGGGTGCATTTCTTTAGCAATTTGACCGATGACAAGATACATTGGATGTTCGAGTGGTTCCCTAGTAGTGAATTTATCATCAGATCGAGAGATGTTCCTAATCTAGTGCTAATCAGATTGAGGGGAATCTATCCTTATGCTCCTATCAGAGTCATGAGGCAAGTTGGGAGAAAATAGGTTATACTGCGAGTTTCCAATATGGTTCATTACAAAGCAGACTTCCAAGGGAATGCCATTCCATTCAATTTCAAGGCACAACACATGTGGGATCAAAAGATTGTTGTGGAGAAAGATACTATCGAGCCAGATCGGTATCATGCCGGCCATGTATACTTCTACCAATCATGGTGGGTCGATGACATAGCAGGAGAGGTCAAACCAGGGGTTGATTTGAGAAATAGGGTCATAGATGACGCTGCTGAAGCACAAGTCAAATACAGGAGGTTATGCAAAAGGGTCTTCGAGTCTGAAGCCAGGCATTTGGAACAACAAAAAGTATACATGGAAGCAATCAACGAATGGAGAGGAATCGCTACTAAGTCAACAGAGAGGTTGGAGTATTTGGAGCAGGGGTTGATAGAGCTTGGGGGGAAATATGAGGAAAAAGGTCTTGGATTGTCAGAACGCAGAGGCAAATGAAGGGGGACATCTAGCAAGGGCATATCTACTGTTGGACATGCGCGACCTGGGGAATCTGATTTACGGGGCTAAGAAGGCCAAGCTTAGAGAAGGTCCCTCTGGGACCGAGTAGATTAGGAATGATGTTTTACTTATTTTCTAGATTCATTTGTAATAAAGCAAATGCCACTAGTGACTCTTTACAATTATTGTCGTTTTAGTAGAGATTTGATCTATTTGTCATATTAATGAAATGATGCAGTTGTCGGCATTGAGTTTTCTCCAAAGCTATATGTCGCTAGGCCTACCTCGAGCACAATGAGGTCCCCAAATTAGGACGCAAATTTATAATTCCGCAATATGTATTTAAATACTGGAAAAATCCTTTCATATCCCTACTGAATTGTTTTCCTTTTGTTTTCTTCTTTTCTTTGTTTATTCCCATCCCCTAAGGTTGGTTCGTGCATACTGGCATCATCAGCATATCATACAGATGTAGAGGTCCTCCACCTCCTCCTCCTCCAAGTGATCCTAAGAACAAAGGAAAAGCTAAGATGGACTATATGAGTTGTATCAGGAAAGACAACGCTACGCATGCAAAGAATGTCGAAACTTCGGATGGTCGAAGAACTCCGGCGTAGAATGACTTGGTTTTACGGTTAGAACAAAAGATACTGGAGTTACAAGGGGAACTTGAGTAGATCCGTAACTTGGCAAACCTTTCCCTTACCCTGAATGTTCCCGACATCAACCAACAAAATGCCCAAAACCCAATACCTCCTCAAACCACACAAAACCAACACCCACAAAATCCTCCCGCACTTCATCAATACGCCACGCCTCCTCAAAATCCTAATCCTCCACCAGTACCTACTCCTCCCCAGTATCACCATCATCCGACCCAGTACCCACAAACCACCACCTACCATACTCCTCAAAATGCACCACAACCTACCCTTGATCCCCAAAATTCAACCAATAATCATCACTACGCCCAAATCCCCAGAGTCCACCAAAGTAACTCCATATACGTGGAAACCCTACCCCACACTTCACAACAAGCCCTGTATACACTGGAATCGGCCGAGAAGGACCTGCTCATCAAGAACATGGCGGAACAACTTAAGAAGCTTACAAGTCGAGTCCAAGGTGTTGAAGGTGGTAAAGGCATCAAAGGTTTGAACTATGAGGATTTGTGTATTCAACCTGACATAGAACTGCCAAAAGGTTACAAACCTCCTAAGTTTGAAATGTTTGATGGGACAGGTGATCTGAAAGTACATCTGAGGACATATCGTGACAAGCTCGTAGGGGTTGGTAAAAATGAAAGAATCTGCATAAAGCTATTCATGAGGAGCCTTTTTGGAGACGCCATATCCTGGTACATTAGTCAAAACCCAAAGAAATGGGTCAATTGGGTAGGCATGTCGTCAGATTTTATGGATCGATTCAGGTTCAATACAGAGAATGTACCAGACGTCTTCTATATACAGAATCTTAAGAAGAAGTCGACAAAAACTTTCCGTGAGTATGCTACTTGGTGGAGATCAGAGGCTGCAAAAGTAAGGCCAACACTGAAAGAAGAGAAAATGAACAAGTTCTTTGTCCGAGCTTAGGACCCGCAGTATTGTGAGAGGTTGATGGTTATTGAAAACCATACATTTTCCGACATCATCAAATTGGGATATAGAATAGAGGAGGGGATTAATAGCGGAATGGTAAACAATTTCTAGGCACTCCAGTCTATGAAAAAAGCCTTGCAGTCGGGGGGTATATCTAAAAAGAAGGAAGTAGGGGCTGTGATAGTAGCCCAAGGTCCAAAGTCTCCTCTCACATACCAAACACATCCACTCACATATTAGCCTTCACCTCCCATATATCAACAACCCGCCACCACTTACCATACTTACAACAATCAACCACCATATTACAACTCACCACCAGCACGCCAAAATTACCAAAAACCAAGACCAAATTTCGACCGTAGACCGCCCAGACAATGCACTCCTATTGCCAAACGCATCGACCAGTTATATGAGAGATTGAAAGCTGCCAGATATGTCATTACCATTCTCGCTGTTGCCATGGAAGATTCCACTCAGTGGGTCAATCCAAATAAGACATGTGCCTACCGTTCGGGCATAAAAGGTTCACACTATTGATAAATGTTGCATTCTGAAGGACAAGATCCAGAAACTGATTGACACCAAGGTTATACAGGCAAAGTATATTGCACCTAATGTACGCAACAATCCCCTCTCGGACCACAGAGGCGAGGGGGTAAATGTGATAGAAACTGATGAAGAATGGGATTGGGAAGGGTCATTGGGCTTATTCGGGAATGGGATAATCCTAAAATACTTACACTCACTCTCACACCTATTGTGGTACAAATACAGTCACCGATTGAGATTCAGATAGCCACACCAACTCTGTTCGAGGTTGAATTAATAACTACCTCAGCCACGCCAGCTCTGTTTGAAGTAGAAGTGACCACACCATTCACCGTGACGGTAGCACCCACACCATACTTTAAGTCCAATGTTGTACCCTGGGACTACAATGCAAAAGCGAGAAGGAGAGGAAAGGGAAAAATGGAAGAAACTGGTGCAGCACAAGGTATGACTGGAACTGGTAGGGTTTACACGCCCGACCATATGGGAGGAACGAGTAAAGAAGCCGCTTCCAAGAAGCCTATCATTGAAACCTACCCGGACGATCTTTGGAGAAAGGTGCAAGCAAGAGAGTATTCTATGGTCGATCATCTGAAAAAAATCCCTCCTCAGATATCCATTATGTCACTACTACAGAATTCTGAAGTACATAGGAATGTATTGATGAAAGTGCTGAGCGAGGATTACATACCCAACAAAACAACTAGTGGAGAGATGGACAATATGGTAGGACAAGTCTTGAAAATCCATAGGATCACTTTCCACAAAGATGAATTGCCACCGGAATGATTCAGTCACAACTGGGCGCTACATATCACAGTGCAATGCGAAGACAAATTCATTTCTTGGGTCTTGATAGACGGGGGTTCAAGTCTCAACATCTGTCTGTTGACTACTTTGAAGAGACTGGGTAAAGGTTTGCATGAAATATGGGCAGGAACTATGAACGTGAAAGCATTCAATGGGTCTGAAAGGGCCACAATCGGAGAAACCAACTTCTGTTTACAAATGGGCCCAACTTGGTTTGATGTTGAATTCCAAGTGCTCGCATATCCGCCTCATACAATCTGCTGTTAGGACGACCTTGAATACACGTTGCTGGGGTCATAGCCTCCATCTTTCATAAGCTTGTGACCTTAGAATGGGACCATCAAGAAGTGATCATTCATGGAGACGGGAGTAACCCTATCTACACCAACCAGATTGTTCCGATTGTGGAGAATAAGAGGAAGTTGGGTGGAGAAACTTACCACCACATTGAGCGTGTCAAGGCGATCGAGAAGGATAAATGGTGGAGTAGAAAAATATAGAGCATATTGGAATGGGAAGGATATGAACCTGGTAAAAGGCTCAAAAAGAATCTCGAGGATATCGCCAAACCAATACAGCTAAAGCGCCACGATACAAACTTTGGACTTGGATATCAGTATACCTTGAACGAATATCAGAATTGGTCGCCACTATGGCACGGTCCTTGTTACCCTCTTGAGCAACCGATACCATATTTGAGCCAATCCTTTCATCAGGCCGATATGATGTGGGGATCTGAAGAGGATGAAATTCTAGCAGGTGTAAGGAATCTGTTCTTGGGAGATGAAGATATGGATTACAGTATAATAGTTGAAGAAGAGGAGGAGGAGGAAGGCCTCGTTATCCAGATAGTGGAGAAGGGAGCTGGTCTCAGAAACTAGATCGCCACACCATCAAGGGCCCGCCGAGTTCCGAGGTTGCCTGGCCACTAGTGTCATTTATTTTGAAAACAATTCTTATAAGCATTTTTTTAAAAATATTTTCAGTATTTTGTTTTGAAACAATTGTTTGAATCATTAAAATCGCTTTTGTTTGACATCTTGATACTTATCAATTGTTTGATATTTTATTATTTATTACTATCCTCTACATTTTTCTCTCTACAACATTACTATTTCTTATGTTGATGAACCAACAACTGTGACATGTAATGAGACAACACAACATAAGGATAGTGACTTAGAGGAAATAGAAGAAGAGGATATAATACATAAGGAAATTGTCAGAGAAGTGGAGAATTTTGAGAACAAGTTTAAGTCCAATCTGGACGAAACCGAGATAGTCAACTCGGGAGATTTCAAAATAGTCAAAGAAACTCGCATAAGCATTCACTTGTCACCATCAGATAAAGAAGAGTACACCCATTTCCAGAAAGAGTATGAAGATATTTTCACATGGTCTTATGATGATATGACTGGTTTGAGCACATCTATAGTGGCTCATAAACTACCTATCAATCCAATGTGTCCACAGGTAAAGCAGAATCTCAGAAATTTCAAACCAGATATGAGTATGAAAATCAAAGAAGAGGTCACCAAGCAGATCAAAGCTAAGGCTCTCAAAGTGGTTGAATATCCGACCTGGTTGGCTAACATCATGCCAGTTCCGAAGAAGGATGGGAAAGTCAGAGTATGTGTTGATTATCGGGACTTAAACAGAGCAAGTCCCAAAGATGATTCCCCGTTACCCAATATACACATACTGATTGACAACTGTACCAAGCATGAACTCCAATTCTTTATGGATTGCTTCGCAGGATATCATCAGATCTGGATGGATGAGGAAGATGCCGAGAAGTCATTTTTTATTACACCATGAGGGGTGTACTGCTATAAAATAATTCCATTTGGTTTGAAGATTGCTGGGGCCACTTATATGAGAGCCATGACAACTATTTTCCACGAAATAATACACAAAGAGATAGAGGTATACGTGGACGACGTCATCATCAAATCTAAGAAGGGTAAATATCACATAACAGACTTGAGAAAGTTCTTTGATTGGCTTTGGAGGTACAATGTGAAATTGAATCCTGCAAAATGTGCCTTCGGAGTCCCTGCTGGAAAGTTGTTAGGATTCATCGCTAGCCGCCGAGGAATTGAGCTAGACTCGTCAAAGGTCAAGGCTATCCAGTATTTTCCACCTCCAAAGAACAAGAAAGGTGTGATGAGTTTCTTGGGGCTTCTCAATTACATCAACCACTTCATAGCACAATCAACCGTGATCTGTGAGCCAATTTTCAAAATGTGAAAGAAAGATGCCGCAACAAGTTGGACTGAAGACTGACAGGAAGCTTTCGACAAAATCAAGGAATATTTGTCCAGCCCACCAGTCCTAGTCCCATCAGAACCTGGTAGACCGCTGCTACTCTATCTGTCTGTACTAGATGGAGCTTTCAGTTGTGTCTTGGGGCAACACGATGAGACGGGGAGGAAAGAACATGCCATATACTATTTGAGTAAGAAGTTCACACCCTACGAAGCACGATACTGTTTGCTGGAATGCACCTGCTCTTCTCTGACATGGATAGCTCAGAAATTGAGGCACTAATTTTGTGCCTACACCACATATCTCATATAAAGGATGGATCCTCTGAAGTACATCTTCTAGAAACCCATGCCTATAGGGAAGCTGGCAAATGGCAGATAATGTTGAGTGGATTTGACATCGTTTATGCCCCATTGACCAAAAGGGCATAGATAGATAAGATCCAAGAAAATAAAATACTCGCAGCAGAACCAAAAGACCTTTAGTAGATTGTTTTTAGGTCCAGTTCGCCAACCTCTCTAACTAACATACGATAAAATTTCACTTTATGACATGGAAAAAAAAAAGAAAGAGCTTCGGGCATTTCACTCCTAGCCCAGAAGGGAAGGTCTTGTTTGCGACTAGCAGTAGCTGGCAACGTAACTACTAGGCAACGGTCTTTGACGCATCTATTAGCTGAAGAGTCCTAAGGCTGGTCTCTTTCCTCTCGTACCATGCCTGTTGAACGTTCCTTGCCTTTTCCCTTGAATCGGGTATGAATTCCTAAATCCATTTACCTCGGCCAGGATCAACTCCTTATCTTCCCTAGGAAAAAGCTAAAAGTAAAGCAGTCATCAAGCTAGAGCTAGTTTCACAGCTGTCGATTCGCACCCGCGGGTCAAAGAAGACCAATAAAATCTCGATTCAGCATAAGCAAGGGATGAGAGAGGCTTTACGAGGTCTCTTTCCCACTTAATAGATTCATTCCTTCGTTACAACTCAGAAGGCGGTTAAGGGACATGCATTAGCAGACCATCTGGCAGAAAATCATGTAGGAGGAGAATATTAACCACTAAAAATGTATTTTCCTGATGAAGAAGTATCATTTGTAGGAGAAGATATCGTCAAAGTCTACGATGGTTGGAGAGTGTTTTTCGAAGTAGCCTCAAATTTCAAAGGAGTGGGTATCAGAACTGCTTTGGTGTCAGAGACAGGTCAACATTATCCGTTATCCGCCAAACTCAGATTTCCATGCACCAATAATATGGCAGAATATGAGGCTTGCATCTTGGGGCTCAATTTGGCCATTGCCATGAATATCCTGGAATTAATGGTAATTACTGATTCAGATCTTCTGGCACATCAGGTTCTAAGAGAGTGGGCTACAAAGAATACCAAGACATCACCATATCTATATCATGTGCAAGGGATGATGAATAGGTTTGGTTATTTGCACTCGTATTGAGATTCCGGGTAATTCATGGTGTTGTGAGAGCAGGATGGATCTCAAGATATAGGTCATCTATTGCACCTTGATTGTGCTTGAGTATCATAGTGTACGGCGCTATCTGTCTCTCCAAGATTTGTATTATGCACTTAGCGTGCTTGTGGTTGATATTTGAGTATTTCATAGTTATAAGCATTTTGCTCGCTAAGTATTTTCTTGTAGATTATTATGTGTTGATCGGGTGGCACGCCGCAACAGTGTGGTGCTGAGAAAAATATCCCCTACCTATTATTTTGTGTATTGCTTCTTGTTTTCGGAGGAAGGTTCATAATATCTTTTCGGTTGTTTAAATTAATTACGTGGGTTGAGTAGTTCTTTCCAGAGTTCGTTCCCTTGTGTATCAGATTTGAGTTTATATCTTGTTGGCACATTGAGGTATCATACGAGAATTTTGGCGGTGTCTAGGGTGGTTTATTGCCTGAGCAGCCTGTACTGGGTGAGACGAGATTTTTAGACCTGGGATCAGTGCAATCGGATTTATATGCGGCATATTTGAGAGCAAATATCATTATTTGGTTCATGATGAGGTAATTGTTCTGATCAGGAGGAGAGTGTTACACCCCATATTTTCGTACGTGAAAGTACGCTATAAATAAATTGATGAAAGCTCGGAAATGAGATGTTACATCCTGCGTTTTTGTACGTTAAGTTTCATCGTAAGTTAATCGACATAAGCTCGGGAATGAGATTATTTTGGGATTATAAGTATTATGCTATTTCAAACAAAGGATAAGTAAATTCGTGAATGTGAGAGGGTAACAAATCGAAGAAAATGGGTTTCGTCGAAGTTTGACAATTAGGAATAAAATACGATCCGAGCTACAATACCCAGTATTTATGGACTAGCCCCATACAAGATACCATATGACCATGATAGTAAGGTGTATAAAATGTGTAAAAAGTAAATTGTATTTTAAGTAATTTGAGATAATTATTAATTATGTGGGTAATTAGTTAATTGTTGGATTAGTGGAGGGGGGGATTGATGAGTTAATTAAGGAAAAGGTGAATTATTTGGATAAGTTAAAGGCACCAGCGTGACAGACCATGAAGTGGATAATAAATCCAATAAGTGACTCATATACTATATAACAAGGTGTCACATTGTTAAAGCATACATAATTAATTAACATTCTCATTAGCTTTCTGATAAAAGTTTGCATAACAATATCCATTTCTCTCAACACATGTAAGCTAATGTTTGCCTATCCCCTTAAGATTAGAAGATGCAAGCATACATTTCAGAAAGATTTCATACGTGATTTGACAATGTTTGGAGCTGGTGAATTATCAAAACCATATATAATTCCATAGAAATTACATACATGATTTGCTAGAATCAAATCTCATACAAGACTACTTAATACTTAGCAACTTGAGATTTTGCGGTTCTAAGGAAATACGGTGCAATCTTTCTCAAGAATATCATACTGATTTTTCCCTATTTCGATCCCATGTTACATGTTTTGTCGCAATTGGTGTGGATTAGAGGGATTGTCAAGAGAATTGGCTCAGGTATGTTAAGGCTAACTTTTCCTTCATTTTGGCATGATCTCGTAATGACATATGTTTGATAATGAGACATAAAGAGAAGTTCATACTCCCGAATTTATATACATTGTCCTAGTCTCCCAAGTTACACTATTCTCTATCGGGACTTCATATTCAATTGAGTATTGTCTTCTTCCAGTGAAGAGAGCAGAGAGTCTATATATACAGTATTACACTATTTTCACTACCATCGAGCTATAATCGATTGGCAGGCACCTATTGGGCAACCTCTTATCAGATGGTAAGTTATATACCAAGCCTACTGTGGTCGAGCGCCTACGAGTAAGCCCAGAATGGCCAAGATATAGATATTAGTATGGCCGAGTGCCTATGCGCGAGCCTACTACGACAACGCAATTATATATATACCGAGCCTTATGAGGCCGGAAAACTATTTTACTTACTATATTGAGAGATTTGAGTCAGTATCAGCAGGTAAGCATATCTTCAGATTATCTTTGACTCCCAGTTACTTTCAGTTATTATATTATCAGTTCAGTTTCATCTTTCAATTATTTTGTTGCCTTACATACTAGGTACATTATTTTGTACTAACTTCCCTTTTATCGGGGATGCTGCATTTCATGCGTGCAGGTTCAGACAAATAGACGGGTAGTCCTCCTCTATACGTGTTGCCCGAGTTCAGCTTGATCGGTAAGCTCCACTTCCTTCGGAGTTGCCGGGTCCAGAGTATTATGTACATCTTGTGTATATAAGTATATATGTTATGGGTAGGTCGAGGCCCTGTTCCGCTCACAACACATCCATCAATAGAGGCTTGTAGACATATCCTGTCAGTTAGTGGCCTTGTATGTATATTTTGTTGGTTTGCCAGTTGTAGTAGTTATGACAGACTTGTCGGCTAAGCTTTATATTGATGTTTAGTCAGCATTAGTTTACATTCAGTTTTATATTTTGCTTTGCAACTGTTTTGCAATGTGGCCCGATGGCCAAAGTATGACATTATATGTTCGGAGTCCCTTAGTCGCAAGTTGGTACGCAAGGATTGGTGGGGCACTGGTTGACCGTCGCGAACCATCGGTTCGGGTCGAGACAAAAGTGGTATTAGAGCAGTTATGTCCTAGGGAGTCTACAAGCCGTGTTTAGTAGAGTCTTGTTTATGGATGTGTTGTGCACCATACTTATACGCAAGAGGCTACAGGGCATTTAGGATTGTCACTCTTTTTTCTTACTCTAGATCGTATGGTAGAGCTCAGTCATAGGAATTCAAATTCCTAAATTCTTTTTGTAATAACTTGATACCTACATCTAGAAAGACAGTTGGTAAGAGATTACATGTGGATATGGAAGACTTGAGTCAGAAGAACTCACTTTTTCATGATGCTTATGATGAGTAAATGTAAGGTCTTCAGTATATCATATGTGTACTAATAAGACATGTAATCCTCTTGATAAGGAGCCTTAAGGAAAGAAAATCTATCCACCCCTATGGTGAAAGGCAATGAAAGATTCAGAATATAGATACAAGTTTCAAAAAGTAAAAAAAGCAAGATGAAGAAGGGTACGAGGCGCAGTTAATGAAGATTATCAGTATTTACAAATTCAGGCAGAGTGAAGATAAGCCGTTCAGGTTACCTTCAACAGTAACAAGGGTAAGTACAAATGGATACACCCATCTCATTTATGTCCTATGGAAGTAAACAGAAGTAGTATAAGAGAAGGACGGATATCAGGATCCTACTGGGGGTTAAAGTAACCCAAAATGTTGGATGGATTGTTAGGTTAGCTGACATTTTCGAAGGATATTACAAACGTGGTAATAATTCTCCTTGGAATCCTGGAAGGGATAAATATTACCTTAGTATGTCTCCCGTACCTAGTAAAGAGAGAATGTTAGGCACCCCATGAGATAGTGGATGGAGCAAGAGGAGCTAGAAGTAGAAGAATGTCTTGTTCGAGTTTTCAGAATAAAGTGATAGACATAGATGTTAGCGGGAAGTAAGAAGAGAGTTAATGAAGCATTATGAATAAAATTTGATACGTGGATGACAATGCTATATTAAAAAGATGACCATATTACAGAGTCTATAGTCAAGTGAAGAGAAAGATGAGAGGTGACATGCCTTGAGGCAACAAAAGAGTATAGGTCATAAAGTCACATCCTCATTTCGAGAAATAAGTTTGTGACTCTAACGTGATTACCAGAAGGAAAAGTTAGACCCCAAAGTTAATAGAAATCAGTATGGATTGGTGAACAAGATAAACTAAACATGAACTAGGGATTGAGTGGTTTGATAATGGTCGACATCATGAGAATTTCATATTGCATTCCGACGATAATAGAATGGACCACAAAAGAAGATTCATGAGAAATTCAGAGGATGGTTATTCAGGAAGACGCTTTCTTAAAGCAAGCAATGTGAGAAAAGTTAAGCTTAAGGGACTGTATGTGCCAGTTACACTAGGTGTCTCCCTCGTGAGTAAGGAATTTTGTTATCCTTGGTACAAAAGGATTACCACAAGGCGAATAAGGGTCATTGATGATGTGAAAAGATGCCAAAGATGAAAAGGTAAAACATCTATTGGTTGATCCTCGTGGCTCCAACTCTTATTACTCCCCTAAATGGGGGAATATGGAGTGATGTGGCATTATGTCAGAATTAAGTGGTTCTAGTAATCATGGAATGGTAAAGGAAGAGTGCAGTAAAAACAAAAAAGGAATGATATTACACTTATTCAGCTCCTACGTATATGCTACGAATCCAGAACATTAATCAAGTACGACGTAAAGGAGAGGAAGTAAGGGTTTCAGCCCGGGATATTGTTGATAAATAAAGAGCCAGCGCAAGATGTAAGTTAAGACAAAGGAAATAACCCAAGAAAGATTACGCGGAGTATTGATATGAGAATGGGCCAACGAGTAGTTAGTAGTTGATTTAGGAAGAGCCTAGTTACGACTAGTCAAGGGGATAC
The DNA here is from genome assembly GCA_005239505.1 of Nicotiana paniculata. Lineage (NCBI taxonomy): Eukaryota > Viridiplantae > Streptophyta > Magnoliopsida > Solanales > Solanaceae > Nicotiana > Nicotiana paniculata. The sequence continues at coordinate 18,344 of ML345461.1, forward strand.
AGACAAATTAGCAGGTCGTGAATTCAGCCCCGCAGAGATGACATTGTAATTCTTGAGAAATATTCAGATAAGAGTCGGGGTAGTGAAAGGTACCGTATGAGTGTTACGGAAATAAAAGAGAGTGTCACTGGGAAGATAGTCAATAATATCAAGTTCAGAAGTAACCATACAAGCACAAGGGTGTAGATGTAAGTAACCACGGATAATTATAGGCGAGGAGGGATATCAAAAATTTCATCGAGTATACGATGTAATAAGCTTGTAGCCTTGGAAGAATCAGAGGGTCCTCCCTCAGTAATACAATGAAAGTCTAGCTGAGGAAATAAGAAAGAAGGCTTCAACCTAAACATAGTAACTTGAAGGAGAAATGATCATGTAAAGACAGTCTCATTACAACATTGTATGCATGACAAAAGAAAGTGGAACCTACCATGGCTAATGAACGAGGAGTAAAGTCAAAAGTAATATTCGATATCATATGAATCGCATGAAACTTCCGGTATGCATGGGAACTGAGATAAGCCAAGTATTCATGCAACAAGTGGGAGAACGACCAGGAAAAACAATTGCTTGCAATTAAAGAAAGTTAGGAAGGAACGAAAGGAATTATTCGATCAATGATCCAGGCATAATTAAATTATGAATGCACCTAAGATTATAGAGTATCATACATGCATCACATATGTTTACAATCATACAGCCATAGAAGACTCCGGTATAAGTTAAAAATAATAATTGAGTCTAGGTCATAGACAAAGGATTGAATTGTTAGAAGATTGTATCATGGATTTTTTGTAGCGCCCATGAAAGGATAAAGTAATAACTAACAACATGAGCTGCAGATTGGAAAATACCTTAAGCCTATATAAAGGCAAATCAGAAGGAACGGAACCAAAGAGTTACATTAGCCAAATAAATCAAGAGTCTGATTATTAGACTCAAAAAAATTATATAAATCGTGATTAAGAACATTGCATACTTAATCAAAGGTACAAGAGATATAGTACAATAACCATATTCTATAATGACTTTACGAGAAAGCGAGTTAGAAGAGTACCAGTCTCATAAGAAATCAGTATGAAGCTCCCACCAGATTGTGTATTCAGCAGAGGTGAAAGTATTATAATAGAGCTTCAAGTCGTGGATGTGAATTATACCTATGTGGAAGGGAGGTCATGAAAGATATAGAAGATGTGAGGCGATATTTTAAGGTAAGTAAGGTAAAGGTGAACAACGTATGAGGTACTAAAGTGCAGAAGGTTGTGGGTAACCCATCTTCAAATAGAGGGCTAGAAGCGCTGGGATTCAGTATCCAGGAATAATAGCTGCGTCGTTAGTGGCATATCTTCCATCATATGGTTTTTAGGTATCAAGAGGCCTAGTCAAGAAAGAAAAGAAGAGTTAGAGACGATGTGATCCCTTGCTTGATGTTCCAGAATAACATAAGGAAATCTATGGGGCAAGCAAGTTGAAGGAAGGTTGCGAGTAGTATAAATGGATATGTGTAAATCGCAAGCTAAAGTATGGTAGAGCGACAAGGTTTTAGGAAGACATGAGTAAGGATAAGAAAGGGTGAGTGAGAAGGTAACGAGAATGGATAAGTCCTTGGCATTAAGCCCATGGAAACAAGAGAGCTGATGGTTTCTCTATGTTATAGAAAGCTCAGTATATCCTCAATGAACTCAAAGGAGTCGAAGACTAGTAGCATTAGAAGAGATGGAATGCTGCCCTCGTAGTAGAATGAGGGTGTGATTGTGATAGATAAAGGATGACGTTTGGGCCTTCGATTGAGTAAAGAATCGAAGAAAAAAGGGGGATATCATCAATTGTACATAATTAAAATACCCACGTATGGTTCTCTATGAAATATGATTATGGAAGTATAGTATCGTATCGCCCCCAGGTGGATCAGGAAAATTACTTCAAATGTTCCATGATGCAACATGAGCCTAGTGATTATGTAAGAGGTTTCAAATTATCACTGGTAGATTGTAGATCAATATTGAGGTCAATCAACAACGGATGGATAAAAGTTACAAAGTATGAGATGAGATTAGGCCATCAGTCTTAAGGATAAGCAATGAGAGCAACCTGGAGTTTGGTAGCAGACCTCAGTAATGTTAAATCGAAGTAAGAGTTACAGTATAGTATGACCTACCTAGATGCAGTAAAGTCATACGAATGGATAAACAGATCTATGAAATAAGGTATAACAATATTTGTAAGTTCGACAAAGTACCGAGCAGAGAACTTCAGTACACCTATAGATACCCAGAGGGACATCTTGTAAAGTTCTGTATATGTTCCCAAAGTGAGGCCTAGAGATTAGCTAAAAGCTGAAGGGAAGATTTGCATAGGTGCACATGCAAGAAAAGAAAAGCCGTACAAGCTGCATGATAGAAGGTAGCAACAATTACGAGATTAGAACGATTCCGACCACAAGTCATGGTGTAAGAAAGAGGCCTAAAAGGGGTAATGCCCTGGCCTTTGAAATTATTCATAGAACAGTTGCCTAGATGGCAAGGAGAGTACTAAAGTATTCAGAAGACATAGGTTATGAAAATGATAAGTGAATCAATCAAAATTCGAGGATGAATTTTACAAAGGAGGGAATGATATTTCCATATATGAAAGTACGCCATAAATAATTTGATGAAAGCTCGAAAATGAGATGTTACATTCCGCATTTTTGTACGTTAAAGTTTCATCGTAGGCTAATAGATGTAAGCTCGGGAATGAGATTATTTTTGGATTATAAGTATTATGCTATTTCAAACAAGGGATAAGTAAATTCGTGAAGGTGAGAGGGTAAGAAAATCGAAGAAAATGAGTTTCGTCGAAGTTTGAGAATTTGGGATAAAATACGGTCCGAGCTACAATACCCAGTATTTATGGACTAGTCCGATACAAGATACCATATGAACATGATAGTAAAGTGTGTTAAAAGTAAGTAGTATTTTAAGTAATTTGAGATTATTCTTAATTATGTGGGTAATTTGTTAAGTATTGGATTAGTATGGGGGGGGGGGAAGGGGATTAATGAAATAATTAAGGTAAAGGTGAAGAATTTGGATAAGGTTGAAGGCACCAACATGGAAGCTCATGAAGTGGATAATAAATCCAATAAGTGACTCATATACTATGTAACAAGGTGTCACATTTTTAATGCATACAAAGTTATTCACATTCTCATTAGCTTTCTGATAAAAGTTTGCATAATAATATCCATTTCTCTCAACACGTGCAACCTAATGTTTGCCTATCCCCTTAATATTAGAAGATGCAAGCATACATTTCAGAAAGATTTCATACATGATTTGACAATGGTTGGAGCTGGTGATTGTTAAAATCGTATGTAATTCCATACAAATTATATACGTGATTGCTAGAATAAAATCTCATACAAGACTACTTAATACTTAGCAACATGAGATTTTTAAGTTCTAAGGAAGTACGATGCAATATTTCTCAAGAATATCATACGGATCTTTTCCTACTTCGATGCGTCGTTACGTGTTTTGTCTCAATTGGCGTGTATTAAAGGGATTGGCAAGAGAACCGGCTCAGGTATGTTAAGGCTAAACCTTTCCTTCATTTTGGAATGATCTTGTAATTACATATGTTTGATAACGAGTCATAAAGAGAAGTTCGTACTCTCTATATGCGGCTAAAATCGGAGAGCCCGATTTCATGGCCACTTCGATGAAAATAAAGGGTCGAAGGCCTGAGCTCGATATTGAGGGGCGCGTCGAGGATCCTCAACCTCGAGGTAGTACATACCAAGGATCGACATGAGAAGGCATACAATTCATGAGGGGCACTTGGTTAAAGCTAATAAAGTACACAAGATAGTACACGCCCGTACCGTGGCATTAAATGGTTGTACCAACCATCTTTCTTTACATTAAATAGATGTACCAACTGTATCTCTTTGTAATGACTACACATGTACTATGTTGGGATACCCCTTCTTATATAAAGGGGACCCTTGTCACTTTGTAACATACATGATATTTAATACAAGAACAACAACATTCTCTGCTCTCTAACAAAAACATTCTCAACAATCGTCTCATTAAATTATTGCTTCTTATTTGTTGTGTTCTAGAGTAATTCTCTATTTATTGCTTATTATTGATCATAAATAGGCTAACCTTAAGGCTCTAAACATTGTTATACCACTACCTATATCCCCCGATCAAGCTTCTCGAGCTTGACCTCGAGGCCTGCCCGACCACCATCGAGACTGGCCTCTTCGACACCTGGCTTGCCTAGTCTTGTTCTTTTCACACTTATTTTGTTTCTCGCCTCATACTCAACATCTATTGTCTAAAAAACCAGTATTAAAATAGGTCACATATTTTTAGAACCACATAATCAAATATAATTGTAATTACCATTTTTACGGTAAAACTTTTGGCGCCCACCGTGGGGCTAAAAATAATAGTGATTGTTTTGGTGTTGGTTTTCTAGAAACACAAGTTATTCTTCACACTTTTTCTTTCCCAAGAATCTTCGCTTTCAGGTCAGAAAATGCCTAACTTAGTAAACACACATGAAAACAACGGTCCTGAGGACCATGGGGAGAATGGCGCAGCTGCTTTGGGTGCCGGTGTGCCACCGCAAAACCCTAAAGGGGAACCAGTGCAAATTCCTGCCGATGAAGGTTCACGCAACGCCCAACATGTCGATGTGGACTCTCATACAGGAGGAAGTATTCTTGAAGGAGACCAGCGTGAAGCACAAGGAGCCTCTGCTCAAAGGGAAAGGGAAGTTAGCCTTCATGTTATTTTGAAATGTTGTAGGCACAACAAGTGGCTATGCTCAGTTACAAAGCCATCAGAGAACCCCGAGCACAGCACCACCAGAAACGGCTCCCCGAGTCGAACATGCACCGGAAAGATCGAGCGATAATGGGTCGGCAGCCAACCCCGCCATTATGAAAATGCTCGAAGACCTCGCTAAAAGAATTGAATCAGGCGAGAATAAGATAGAGGATAACGACAAGAAAGTGGAGACCTTCAACTCGAGGGTTGATCAAATCCCAGGGGTACCCCCGATCTTAAAGGGTGTAGACTCAAATAAGTTCGTACAGAAGCCATTTCTATCAAATGCATCAATGATGCCCATCCAGAAGAAATTCAGAATGCCCGATCTCCCGAAGTACAGTGGAATTTCGGACCCTAATGAGCACATCACTACTTACACTTGTGCCGTGAACGGGAACGACCTGAGGGACGAAGAGATTGAATCTGTTCTGTTGAAAAAATTCGGAGAAACACTATCCAAAGGGGCCATGATGTGGTACCATAACCTACCCCCGAACTCAATAGATTCATTTTCCATGATGGCAGACTCCTTTGTAAAAGCACATGCAGGAGCCATCAAGGTCGCTACAAGAAAATCTGACGTTTTCAAAATCAAGCAAAAGGAGAATGAAATGTTAAGGGAATTCATGTCCCGCTTTCAACTAGAGTGAATCGAATTACCACCGATCTCCAATGATTGGGAGGTGCAAGCCTTCACTCATGGTTTGAATGAGCGAAGCTCGATAGCTTCGAAACAGCTGAAGTAGATTTAATCGAGTACCCCGTCGTAGATTGGGCAGATGTGCACAACAGGTACTAGTCAAAGATCAGGGTCGAGGACTACCAATTGGAAGCCCCATCGGGCTCGGTGTATCCTAGCAGAGTATTAGCAAAGGAATCGAGGCTCCCGGAAAGAGAGCCAAGGCCAAACAAACAAAGGCATCAACCGTGCATAGAACATCGAAGAAACATCCCGAGGTGTAACATACCTTGAAATGACCAAAGAATGGACCGAGGACAGAATCCTCGGGGACTCGTAAGCAAAGTAGGATTCGACAGGCATGCAGGGTCGGTAGAGGTACCGCGACTGTCAGAGTACAACTTCAACATCAATGTTTCAGACATAGTATCAGCCATTAGTAAGATCAGGGACGCCAGGTGGCCGAGGCCCATGCTATCAGATCCTTCACAAAGGAACCCCAACTTGATATGCTAATTTCACGACATCCACGGGCATAGGACCGAATATTGCAGACAACTTCAAGAAGTTGGCTCGACTAATCAGTAAAGGGTACCTTCGAGAGTTCCTTAGCGACTGAGCTAAAAATCAATTTCGGGAAAGAGAGGAAAATAAGAAAAAAGAAATGAAAGAACCACAACATGTCATCCACATGATTATTGGTGGGGTCGATCCCTCAGGGACCCGATTTTAAGCAAACAAAAGTATCTATCACCAGGTAAAAGCAAACTCGGAACTACATACCTGAAGACGCCCTTTCGTTCAACGAAGAGGACATCGAGACCTTGTCTCAACCTCACAATGACGCACTAGTAATTTCTTTTCTTTTTAATAAATTTCAAATTAAACATGTGCTCGTGGATCCAGGTAGCTCGGCCAACATAATTTGGTCGAGGGTGGTAGAGCAACTCGGGTTTCTCGACCAGATCATACCCGCCTCTCGAGTCCTTAGTGGATTCAACATGGCAAGCAAAACACCGAAAGGAGAAATCATCCTCCCGGTCAACGTAGCCGGCACAATTTAGGATACCAAGTTTCATGTCATCGAAGGTGACATGAGGTACAACGCATTGCTTGGAAGGATATGGATCCACAATAAGAGGGCGGTACCGTCAACCCTTCACCAAATGATGAAGTTCCCTACGAAGGATGGAGTGAAAATAATTATACGGTGAGCAGCACGCAGCAAGAGAAATGTTTGCAAAGTGCACGATGTGTCACCAACACCTTCTACATCGAAGGAGCCAAATAACAAGAAAATAGCCAAGTAACAATCACAAACTACATCCTCATAAGAACAAACAAAGGACCGTGTCGCGTCCTCGGAACTGATAACCAAAGCATATCAAGGCTCGAGCGCCATCGCAGCTAAGGTACAACCCTATTCCTTTTTCCTTTCACACTATACTCTAACCTACGTACATGTGTTCAATTGAATGGATTCAAAGCACCCCCCAGCCCGAAGGCTTTAGGTTTGAAAGCATGCGTTGCACTCTTTTTCCCTCACACTGGAGTTTTTCCCAAAAGGGTTTTACCGGCGAGGTTTTTAATGAAGAAACATCCATATGCTACCTGAGGAGAACTCACCAAGCATTCAAGGCTTCTCTTCAATCAAGCTCAAATGCTGAGGGGTATTCCCCCAGGAAATCACTAAAATATACCAAAGAGGGTCTCAACAGGAAAATGATGTATCAGACCGAACGGTCGAATGAACCGTGTCCACATAGAATAATCGAACTCTTGATAGAAAAAACTCGTATACTTGTACCAAGTAATCAGAGAAGTACCTTCTGTCAAAATATTTTTGCACATCAAAAAAGTTTGCCGTTTTTACAAGAGACGGCCCCAGGGCCAAAAATTTAGCAAGCACACGGGAACTGTCCACAATAGTCACTCCACCAAGTCGCCAAAAATTTGAAGCCATAAGACCTCAGGGAAGGTAAATTTGAATGCACAAGCCCTCCACAAGGAAAAACCAACAACAAAAGCCCTCCTCGAGGCAACATTCAATTCCGACTCAGGGACTTCCCCCGACAGTCGGCTCATCAGGTTATCAAATTCGAAGCCGTAAAACTTCAAGGCATGGAACTTCGAGCTCGTAATCCCTCCATGAGGCAACGTCAAAACTATGAGACCGTAAGAAAGGTTGTACCAACCTAAAGCATAAGATCCCAAGTCGCCCGCTACACTAAAGGTTGTACCAACCCAAAATATAAACCCCGTATCAAAGTCAAGGCTATATATCAAACTTGTAAGACCCAAAAGGCATACCCTCGATATAGATGCCATGGCTATCTCACTCGGGGACTAAAGGCTACGACCAAACACAAATGACCACCGTCATAAGGCTCCGGCCAAACTAACGCAACTGGTAGACGTCCGACTGTTGCCATCAAATCACAGGTCTCCATCTACTTCGAAAATATTTCAAAAAGAATCGGTTAAAGGTTATGCGAACCTAAAGCGTAAGAGCCCAAGTAGCCCGCTACATTAAAGGTTATACCAACATAAAGCGTAAGAGCCCAAGTCGCCAACTAGTTTTACGACCTTACGCGTTAGAGCCCGAGTCGCCAGCTATAGGTCATACCGACACAAAGCGCCTCAGGGCCAATTTGAAAACCTGAGGGTCGTTGAGCTCCGATCAAAACCCTACTCGGAGACTAAGCCCGACACATTTAACTAAAGCGCTCAGGGCCAAAAAAGCTTAAGATCCCGAGTCGCCCGCTACATTAAAAGTCGTATCGACCTTACGCGTAAGAGCCCGAGTCGCCCGCTAACTTAAAAGTCGTATCGACCTTACGCGTAAGAGCCCGAGTCGCCAGCTATAGGTCATACCGATACAAAGAGCCTCAGGGCCAATTTGAAAACCTGAGGGTCGTTGAGCTCGAGCCAAAACCCAGCTCGAAGAGTAAGCCCGAAACAGTTAACTAAAGCGCTTCAAGGCCAAAAAAGCGTAAGAGCCCGAGTCGTCCGCTACCTTAAAAGTCGTATCGACCTTACGCGTAAGAGCCTGAGTCGCCAGCTACAGGTCATACCAATAGAAAGCGCCTCAGGGCCAATTTGGAAAAGCTGAGGGTCGTTGGGCTCGAGTCGAAACCCGACTCGGAGACTAAGCCTGACACGATTAACTAAAGCGCCTCAGGGCTAAAAAAGCGTAAGAGCCCGAGTCTCCCGCTACCTTAAAAGTCATATCGGCCTTACGTATAGGAGCCCGAGTCGCCATTATTAGGTCATATCGACACAAAGCGCCTCAGGGCCAATTTGAAAACCTAAGGGCCGTTGAGCTCGAGTCAAAACCCGACTTTGAAACTAAGCCCAACACGGTTAACTAAAGTGCCTCAGGGCCTAAAAAGCGTAAGAGCCCGAGTCGCCCGCTAACTTAAAAGTCGTATCGACCTTACGCGTAAGAGCCCGAGTCACCAGCTATAGGTCATATCGACACAAAGAGCCTCAAGGCCAATTTGAAAAACTTGAGGGTCGTTGAGCTCGAGTCGAAACCCGACTCGCAGACTAAGCCCGACACGGTTAACGAAAGCGCCTCAGGACAAAAAAAGAGTAAGAGCCCGAGTCGCCCGCTACCTTAAAAGTCGTATCAATCTTACGCATAAGAGCTCGAGTCGCCAGCTACAGGTCATACCGACACAAAGCGCCTCAGGGCCAATTTGAAAACATGAAGGTCGTTGAGCTCAACTCGAAACCCGACTCGAGTACTAAGCCCCACACGGTTAACTAAAGCTCCTCAGGGCCAAAAAAGCATAAGATCCCAAGTCGCCAGCTTAAAAAAGCCCCAGGGCCAATTTATAACCCAAAGGTCTCATCTCAAAGTCCAACTCGCCGGGCTAACTACCAACAGGAAAATCAAATCAAAGAATATATCATATATATATATATATATGTGTGTGTGTGTGTGTGTGTGTGTATTACAAATACATATTTACAACGCTCCCACAGAAGTCTTATGCAAACAAAAAGTAGAAAATCTATTACAGTCTTGGGACTAGCTCCCTAATAGGCCCCTCGGACCATCTCCCACGAAGGCCTTCAATAATTAGCATCGACTCAAGAAGAAAGGAAAATCTTGGCGTCAATCTCATCTGCCTTGGCCTGCTTTATCTCTTCCGAGAGGTCAAAGCCCTTAGCATGTATCTCCTCGAGGGTCACCCTCTGGGACTTGCATCGGGCATACTCATTTCTCCTCTTCACTCTTTTGAAAGCTCCTCTCAACTCATCCCATGCATCGAAAGAATCTTTCAAGTAAACGACCACCTTCTTGTCGGCCTTCGCCCGAGCTACCTCAGATTCGGCCCGAGCATCCACGACCTCTGCCTTGGTTCTTAGAAGGTAAGCCTCGAGCTTGGAAACCCTTCTCGATTGAATTAAACTCTCTTCCCAGGCATTTTGAATTTGTATCTCGAGGGCAGCAGCCTTTGGCAAAGCATTCCTTTGGGCCACAACATGCACGCCTACCTGCGCTTTCAACGCTTGGCATTCAAACCTAACTTGCTTGACCTTGCCCCAAAGGCGCTCCAACGCCTCTATTTTTCGTGCAACTGAAGCACCAAAGCGTTAATTCCCAAAAGCGATAAAGGATACACATACCCCTCCAGTATAAGGATTACCTGACGCTCGAGTTTGCCTTCGCAAATTCGGCTCCGATGCATCTTCACTCGAAGATGTATCAACTCTCTTGTCTTCTCATTGCAAAGAATCCTTAGAGATATTTCCTTACCCGACGCTACCCGCAATCAAGCCTCACAGTGAAGTAGTTTGGCCTTGAGTTTGTCAAAGACCTGTAGAAGAAAAACTTTGGTTCAAGAAAAATGAAAAATCATAGCTGAAAAGCCAGCAAGGCCGATCAGAACTCACCTCGGAACAGAGCCGCTGGGCATCAATAAAAGTTGAACATACATCTACCGGCGTGGCCCCATCGGCCCCAGCTGAACCGTTCTCAATACGGGTATGCTAACTCGAAAACTCAATTGGCCCGGGCGGCCCCTGGTCCCAAGCATCTGTGAAGTACCTTCGAGAGCAGAAGCAGATGGTGGTAGAGGAATCTTGCTTTCTCTCTCTTGGGGAACCCCTTCTTCGAAATTAGAAATCCCAGGCCTGGCAGAACCGGCAACCTAAGAAGGTCCCCCGACACAGGTCGTAGATAAAGAATCATCATCGCCAGGGGACCGACGTCCACAGAATGGCCGACATATATAGAGCTCTCCTTAGCAATGGCATCCCTTTTATGCATCCAAGAAGGCCCCGCTCCGTCAAGAATGTCCTTGTCTGCAGAGGATCTTTTTCGATTATTGTCCTCCCTAGGGCTTTCACTCTCCTCAAGGGGGCACGAACTCACCTCGGAGAAACCGCCAACACCTGTGGCCTCAGGGTTAGTACACACAAAAGGTAACATTCATCAAAACGGATACTACTCGAATCATACCGTGGTGCTTTGCTTCTCATATGCCCCTTGAGAGATCACACCATTTGCGCTCGTCACATCTCGAGGAAGCTGCTAACTTTTGAGTCCAGTCCGCAAGATCGGGGACCTCCCCGGGCATCCACAGGACTGCTAAAAAAGAGAAAATGAGACACTCTTATATGTTGATGGGAACAGAAGGCACTAAGGCGCGATGAGGTGCTTACCTTTGAAGTTCCATTTTTCAGGAAAAGGTAAGAACTCCACTGGGATGATGTCGACGGTCCTCACCGGAACGAATCAACTCATCCATCCCCCATTCAGATCATCGTCATCACTGGCAATAAAAGGCCTCCTGGACCGACGTCGCAACGCAATCAGGCCTCGACAATGCTGAGGCCGATATAACCTAATGAGATGGCTGAGAATCCAAACTCAGCCTTTTCAGTTAAGTACCTCATAATCAGCACTATCCGCCAAAAGGACGGGTGAATCTCTGCCAAAGTAACTCGGTACCTTTTACAAAACTCGAGCACAAGCCGGTCGAGGGGGCCTAATGTAAACGGATACGTGTACACGTCAAGAATTCCTCTACTTAAGTCATAATGTTTTCTTCTCGAGAGGGTATCTGCAGCACCACATTTTCTCCCCAGCCGCAGATTCTTCTCCCAGCCTCGAGGTCGTGTTCTTCTATCGATCGAACGAACCTTGAGGCATGCTCTCGGTGGCTTGGGGTGTCGTAGGGTTTCCTTATTGCAAATTCCTTTTTCAGAGCAAAAGCAGTACAAGGTCAGCTCGCCGTACACCGGCGGTGTACCACCGACCGGGATATGGTAAGAGGAAGAATTTTCCTCTTCTTGGTGAGCATATTCGGGCGCGGTATCTATGGTTACTCAAAGCAGAAGTAAAAAGGGGGGAGGGAACCCGTTTTCGCAAAAAAGGAAAAAGGAAGGAGAAAGTTGAAAGAAAAGCTGAGGTTTTTGGCAAATGTGCCAGAGTTAGAATGAAGGATAAGAAAGAATATTTATAGAACAAAAGATGGCTTACCAATTGCCTTAAAGGCCATTCAATTTCTGACAAGTCGTCATAACATTTGGGGAAGTGTACCGGTGGGGCCACTTTGATCACTTCACGGTCACAGCACACAAATGATACCGTCTTAGAAGGTTCAAGGAATCAAAGCTCACAAGCCGACCTAACCTCGAGAAGGTGCCCGATCTCGAGGAGACCTCTTATTACAAGTGTGAGTTTCGAGGAAGCAAAGAATCGAAGCATAAAAGTCATATTATGGGGAAAGGGTTACGGAACTATGTTTATGCAAAATATGACAAGAATGTTATATTTCCAAAAATTTATTTACACAAGTGTTTTTTTACAAGAGTTCCCCTGAGGGGTCCCATGTACAAAAAGAAAGAAAAGCAAAACAAAAAGGAAGAAAAACTATTGTATGCCTCCGCCGCTGTCCGAGCCGTTTTCGGAGCCTTCGTCCGATGTACCCTGCATTGTCAGTTCCTCCTCCAGGGTCTTGGCCTCTTCGATCTCGGCAGAGAGATCGACACCTTTGGTGCTCACTTCCTCGAGGTCCTGCCTCTTGTCTTGTGCACGAGCATAGGCAACTGCCTGAGTCAGCTTCAGCTCGGCCTTCTCATATATCTCCCTCACCCGTTCATTTGCAACAGTGACCCTCTTGTACTAGGATACATATTCACTGGCCTCGTCCTATGCCGCAGATAGTGCAGCAGCCTCCTCCTGTGCACCTCGGAGAAGATCTTGGGCCGAGGATATCTTCCTTCGAATAATCTCCCTCTCCGAAGTTGCAGCATCATTCAGCCGAGCCAGCTCCATGACTTCGGCGTCCTTGGCCGCAACCTCCTCTCAAAGCCGCTACACTAGCGCATCCTTCTACGTAATCTGAAAAGCGGAAAGCAAGTTAATCACCACCGAACGTTACTACTAAAATGTGAGAATGTGGGAACTGACACACCTACTTGGAGAAATCAGCCTTCTCCCGAAGTGCTCTCTCCAACATCACCTGAAGGTCGGTCAGTTCCTCCTCTCTTCGAGCGCACAAAGCCTCGAGCAGCTTCTCAAGCTCCTCTCCACGATGAGTCAACTCATCTTGCAACTTGGAGAAGGCCTGTTCATATAGCTTCTTGACCTGCAACACGGAGAAAGGAAATAAGAAAACAAAAATATCAAAGAGTAAATGTATCGTTCTCAAAATTCACCTGCTTCTGGAGCCTCTCGGCTTCCTCGAGGGAAACCAGGGCATCGACATCGGTTCCCTCATCCACCCCCTCGAAGTAGTCTCTAAATGCGTCATCCTCTCCACGAGAGGTCTTTGGACTGGTAACACCCCTAACTTGAGCATCCCGTATCTCCCCTGGAGAGAATGACGGGTTTGAATGAAGTCCACCAGCGATGTCGACCTCCATCTATGTTTCTTCCATACCTCAGAAAGCTCCAGTAGCGAGTCCCTCGAGCTCCTCAGCACGGACTATGCCATGTCCGATGAGCGCATAAGGGAACGCGCCTAAACTCTCCTCGAGGGTTTCCTCTACAAACGGCAGGCCCGCATCGGCTGCCCTCGAAGCCTCAGCGCTTTATTTTTTCCTTTGTACCAAAGAATAGGCATCCTCGCTCTCCTCCTTGATCCGCAGGCTCTCAGCAGCCGTCGAAGACAAGACCGCAGCATCGGTCTTTAGCCTTCGAGTCTTTGACCTCTTTGATTTTGGGGACCCTATCGGGGCCTCTTTCTTCCTCTTCCTGTCTTTGGTGGCCTTCGGAGTCTCTTCCTTTCCAGGTGGGGGTGACCTCATCAACATGCCCTCACCAAGGCCTACACAAATATATCATGTCAAAAAAGCATCACCATAAAAAATTCTTCCAAAAAATGTCAAAGTAGTAGCAACGAGAACGTACCGTGGTTCTTGTCCTGCCATCGTGTTTTGGCCAGCTCACACCATACACGTTCATTGTATGGTAAAGTGGAATATAAGAATTTCATCCACCTCGGGAGGTCCTGAACTGCACCGGGGAACCAAACAGTGGCTGCACAATTAAAAGAAAATCAGTTGAAAGAAAAGGGGTCAACGAGAGCATACTCGACTCAAAGGAACTTACGATTCATATTCCACCTTCTCTGGGAATGGCATTCTGTCAGTAGGAATCATGTCCGAGGTTCGAACTCGGCTGAACCGGCTCATATATCCCCGATCTCTATCCTCGTCGATGTAGGCGAGGAATGCCTTGGTGGATCGGCGGTGTAATTTGATAAGGCCCTCACGAAAGAGTCGAGGGCTATATAATCTGACCAAATGGTTGAGGGTGAAGTTCGTTCCCTCGACCGTATTGGTAACATGGCAAAACATATATACAATCCTCCAGAACAAAGGATAAATCTTGCCGAGTGTCACTCTGTAATGGTGGGAAAAATCAAGAATCACCAGGTCAACCTGTGGAGAAGAAGGATCAACGGGGCCTAAGGTAAAGGGATATGTGTATACACTGAGAAATCTAGCCTTGTGTGTGATTATGCTTTCATCAGCCGTTGGATATCTACTCAGGCTTCCTCCCACCAGTGGCAGTCGAGTTTCACCATTTCAATATCCGATACAACACTTATGTATCGGGGCATGGTCTTGCATCGACCCGGTATGGAAGGGGGGTTTTCTATTGTAAAATCAGAAATGGTGTCGAAAGGGCTAGGGATGCATTGCTCGATTGTAGGAGGGGTCTTTGATTTTCCCTTGGACGAGCGTGATGTAGAAGCAACCCCCTCCTTTTGAGGAACCATTTTTGAAGTCTTTGCCATGATAGCTATCAAGTTTTGAAGTGAGAAGATGGGAAAAACGTGAGCAGGTAGAAGATAAGAGTAGAGAACACTTCATTAAAATCTGAAGGTTTGGAAAAGGATATGCAAAATTATGAAGAGGCAAGTGATTCTGGTATTTATAGAGGCCCTCTGGGATAGCTTGAAGCGAGAAAATCGCACCTGTAATGGTTCGTGGGCTTCTCGAGAATCGTGATTGACAGCGACCTCTGCACAGTTTTTTGTGTCAGAATCATTCAATGCTCTGTAGGGGCTGATGTTATAGTATGAGTGTCAAATGGGAAAAAGGTCAAAACCATTTCTTATCTCTTCATTCTAATAAATGCAGGGACTATCTGTATGCGGCTAAAATCAGAGAGACCGATTTCATGGCCACTTCGATGAAAATAAAGGGTCGAAGGCCTGAGCTCGGCATCGAGGGGCACGTCTAGGATCCTCAAACTCGAGGCAGTACAGACCAAGGATCAACGTGAGAAGGCGGGAAATCCACGAGGGGCACGAGGTTAGAGCTGGCAAAGTACACAAGATAGTACACGCCCGTACCGTGGCATTAGATGGTTGTACCAACCATCTTTATTTACATTAAATAGTTGTACCATCTGTATCTCTTTGTAATGATTACACATGTAGTACGTTGGGATACCCCTTCTTATATAAAGGAGACCCTTGTCACTTTGTAACATATATGATATTCAATACAAGAACAACAACATTCTCTACTCTCTAACAAAAACATTCTCAACAATTGTCTCATTAAATTATTGCTTCTCATTTGTTGTGTTCTAGAGTAATTCTCTATTTATTGCTTAATATTGATGATAAATAGGCCAACCTTAAGGCATTCAACACTTTTATACCGCTGCCAATATCCCCTGATCAAGCTTCTCGAGCTCAGCCTCGAGGCCTGCCCGACCACCATCAAGACTAACCTCTTCGACACCTGGCTTGCCTAATCTGGTTCTTGAGTCAGTATCAAATTATCTTTTTGCTCCTAGTTACTTTCAGTTATTATATTATCAGTTCAATTTCAGCTTTCAGTTATTCTATTTCCTTACATACTCGGTACATTATTTTGTACTGACGTCCCTTTTGCCAGAGACGCTCATTTCATGCGCGTAGGTTCAGACAGATAGACGACTAGACCTCATCAGTATGTGCTGCCCGAGTTCAGCTTGATAGGTAAGCTCCACATCCTTCAGAGGTGCCGGGTCCAGAGTATTATGTACATTTTGTGTATATATGTATATATTTTATTAGTAGGTTGAGGTCCCGTTCTGCTCACAGTACATCCATCACTAGGGGCTTGTAGACGTATCCTGTCAGTTAGTGCAGTATGTTGGGCTTGTAGGACTTGTATGTATATTTTTTGATTTGCCAGCTGTAGTAGTTATGACGGCCTTATCAGCCCAGCTTTATATTGATGTTTCACCAGCGTTAGTTTACATTCAGTTTTATATTTTGCTTTGCAACTGTCTTGCAATGTGGCCCCATGGCCAAAGTATGACATTAAATGTTCAGAGTCCCTTAGTTGCAAGTTGGTACGCAAGGATAGGTGAGGCACGGCGTGCCCGTCGCAGCCAATCGGTTTGGGTCGTGATAGACAGACTCAAGATTTGTTGACTCGGTCGTAGGTTATGAATTTCTACACATCTCTTCCCTCGTGGAAGCATTGCAAGAATTGGAATAGGTCTTATATGTGTCACGGGGTGTGTTGTAGGCATCAGATTCATGGAGTTGTGGCTATTATTGTCAAAGGGCATTATTATGGTCAGGTGAATTATGCGGTGCATGGTGTGAATTCAAAACAAGTATACAATCATGTATTGGTACATCGTGTAGTGATGGAACGGTGTTCGTATGTTGGAAACTGGCCTGGTAGAGAATTTCAGATGTTGGAATTTGGCTCTAAGGCTTATTTGACTAAGTAAAAGAGAGGATTTTTAGGTTTTCTCGAGCTAATGTGCTCAACTGGGTTATGGTAGCA
This sequence comes from Nicotiana paniculata, assembly GCA_005239505.1. NCBI lineage: Eukaryota > Viridiplantae > Streptophyta > Magnoliopsida > Solanales > Solanaceae > Nicotiana > Nicotiana paniculata. The sequence goes on from ML345461.1 coordinate 35,117, forward strand.
TGGGTAGGTGCACGAGGTGTTAAACAATGATTTCGGACAACTCCAGAGCAGTTCTTAGCACGTTCGAGGACGAACTTATGTTTAAGTGGGAGAGAATGTAACGACTTGACCGTTCGTTTTGATCTTTAGCGCGTCGTTCAGCGGTTTGAGGCCATGAGTAGCTTCACTTCAGGTATCATGACTTGTAAGCGTGGTCGGAATTGAAATTTAGGAAGTTCGGAGTGGATTTGGATAGAGAATTATCCTTTCGGGAATCGGGAATTGAAGGTTCCCACAGGTTCGTATGATGATTATGGACTTGGGCGTATGTCCGGATCGGGTTTTGGATGGCCCGGGAGCATTTTGGCACCTATTGTGGAAGGTTGGCATTTTGAAAGAATTTTATGAATTTGGGTTGAAGTGCATTTCAATGTTATTGATGTCCATTTGGGATTAGCTATGTATGGTGATTCTGGTATTGGGAGCGCGTCCGGAAGTGGATTTGGAGGTCCGTAGTCATTTTGGGGTCAATTGGCGAAAGTTAGAAATTTGAAGATTCTTTGAGAAGTTTGACCGGAAGTGAACTTTTTGATATCGGGGTCGGATTCCGATTACGGAAGTTGGAGTAGGTCTGTAATGTCGAATGTGACTTGTGTGTAAAATTTTAAGTCAATAGGAATTTATTTGATCGGTTTCGGCATCGTATATAGAAGTTGGAATTTCTTAGTTTCATTAGCCTTGAATTGGGGATGTGGTTCGTGTTTTAACCGTTGTTTGATGTGATTTGAGGCCTCGATTAAGTCCATGATATATTTTGATACTTGTTGGTATGTTCGAACGCGGTCCCGAGGGTCTTGGGTGAGTCTTGTTGTGGATGCTGACCATTTCTAGGCCTAGTTTAGCTGCTTCTTTTTGGCTACAATAGTGTGCTATGCGATTGTGTTGATTTGGACGCGATTACAATGAGTAAAATAGGAGAAATTAGCTAGTGCTTCGCGATCGCGGAGGGGCTTTCGCGATCGCGTAGAGGAAACATTTTTCTCCACTGACCCAAATTTGGAAGCTTATATCTTACAATCTATAAAGAATTTGAAGATAATATAAAAACTAAAGTTGTAGCCCTTCGTGTCTTGTTTTCAGAAAATAAACCATTTGGCATTTGGATTTGGTACAAAATGTTATGGTTGACACACTACAGCATGTCCGGGAAGAGTTTGGAAATAGTGTTGTCTTGCATAGGGCTGACTTTGGCAACTTATGTCTCGTAATCTATAAGAAATCGAGAGATGAGAAAATCATGAAAGTTGTAGCCCTTGGTGTTTAGTGGGCCTGACGGTCTACTTTATTGACTTTTCGAGCGGAGTTGAGAATTGTTACAAATTGATTTACTATGAGTATTAGAGTATATTTTTATTGGTTTGCACATTGTTTGGCTAGTTTTGGAGCGATAGGCATCAGTTCGAGCTGCTAAAAAGGTGTTGGAGATGGTTATGGAATTTCGGAGCAAGGTAAGTCTTCTTTATCACCTTGTAAGAGGGAATTAACCCCGAAGGTGAACCAAATTATTATGTGCTTCTATTTGCTGGGGGCTACGTACGCACGAAGTGATGAGAGTCCGTACGTAGCTACTAGCTATGCCTATGTCCGGTAGTTTTAGGCTTACATCATGCCTTTTTTATATTTTTATTGATTTATGTTTATTGTTATCCTTGAGAAGGAGCGGGACCAAGTTTGCTTATTAAATGTTTTGAAAAGAGTTTAAATTGAGAAAAAATTGGGATCTTAAAAGTTTTCATTTGAATTTCGTATTCTGAAAAGAACAGAAGAATACTATAATAACTTAAGAAATCTATGTGTAACTGCGTTGCAAGTATGATCCGCGAGCAGGGTAATTCCATAAATTTATATTTGACCCCGTCGCAAGTATGATCCGCGAGCGGGGTAATTCCTTAAATTTATATTTGACCACGTCGCAAGTGTGATTCGCGAGCGGGGTAATTCCTTCTACTATTCTCATGGGAGCGGATTGATCGCCTCAGCAGGTTAATAGATTCATCTATGGTTCACGTCGTTCAACCCTCGGTATAGCACAATTTACTTTTATGTTGGATCGGGCCGAATGTCCTCGATGGTATTTGTGTGTGATAATGGAACTGGAAGTCCCTTTTATAATTGGTATAAATTCATTATTTGTGTGATTATCTGTTTTAAAAGAAGAAAGTAATTTAGACTCTTAAATATGGTGAAGACTTGTTCAGTTATTTCTTGTTCTGAGTCTTATTATTGTATATCATGCTTAATTAGAATTCATATTATCACAATGTTGGACCTTAGTAAGTGTTGGAGTCGACCCCTCGTCACTACCTCTTCAAGGTTAGGCGAGATACTTACCGGGTACCCGTTGATTTACATACTCATACTACACTTGATGCACACTTTTGTGCAAGTGCATTTATGATTAGCAGCCTTGTAAGAGTAGAGATGTGTACGCATGCGGAGACTTAGGTGAGTTGCACTCCATATTACGACCTGTGGCCAGCAGAGTCTCCTTCAGAGTTCTTGTATTATCTGTTCTACATAAATTTTGTATACTTGACAATTATTGTATTTTATTTTACTTCCTAATAAATGCTCATGTACTTCTGACACCAGGTTCTAGGAGATATTCAGTATTGAAATTAGAAAATATCATTATTATTCTGTAAAGTTCATCTTTACTAGTTAAGTTGAAGGAAATTCATGATTTCAAAAATATTAAAATAAGAATTAAATTATTTAGTATTGGCTTGCCCGATAGTGGTGTCCGGTGCGCTATCACGACCTTTAACGAATTTTGGATCGTGACAGGTACGAAGAAAGAATCAGCAAGAAAGTCAAATCTAAAAAACCAGAGTTCTCTTTGTGTTGTTTTCATGGAAAGATAAAACTGCCAAAGCCAAAAGAACCTCCTACAGTTTTAAAACACTTATTATTTGGATCAGGTAACAAAAAAACCTATTTTACCATACTTAAATAATATTCGCAATATATGAATAAATCTTAATTCAGCAACAAATATTTTATCCAGGTCCAAAAAATAAACATTTCATAGATAATATTAGAAGTTATAACTCAGTGTTTTCATTTATATCAATGGAATAAAACTATATGCATCCAAGAACAAAGGGGCCAAGAACTTTCAAACTATATGGACAAAACTATCACCAAATTGGAAGGTTATTGCCTCCCGAAGGATCAACCCCGAAGCTTGCACAGTTATATATATACGACACAGAAAATGAAGTGCAGGATAGAATTCATGCACTGGGATTGGTATTAAATTATTCTTCATTTATATATGCATGAATAATCTAACAAAATCAAACTAAGATCAATTTTATAAAACATATTTTTATGCAGTATCAATTTTATAAAATCTATTTTTATGTAGTCGTGGTGAAACCATAAACCAACTTCATGCTGAAATTGTTCAAGATCTTAAACAAATGCTTGATGACCAGAATGTTTTGACAAAGTCATTTAGAATGGCCAGAGACAAATTTCAAGAAGATACTCACTCCAATGTTAGACTCAGATTGATAGGGAAACAAAACTATGATGGAAGCAAATACAACTTACCATCGGTTTCAGAGGTAGCTACTTTAATTGTTGGATATTTTGATGTATCTAGATGTGACAGAGACATCATTGTTGAAATCCAATCTGGACATCTCCAAAGGATAAATGAGTTGAATGCTGCCTATTTAGGTCTTCAATATCCTTTATTATTTCCACATGGTGAAGATGGTTATCGGGAAGACATTCCTTTAAATGAAAATGATGAATCAAGTGGAGGAAGACATTTTATTAGCATGCGTGAATTTTTTTGCTTACAAAATTCAAGAAAGGAATGGTGAAGTACCAACAATTGTGAACTCAAGAAGATTATTTCAACAATTCTTAGTTGATGGATTTACGATAGTTCAATCGTCTAGGTTGAATTATATCAGAACTCATCAAAAACAATTGCGAGTTGCCATGTATAAAGGATTAGAAGATGTAGTTTTACATGGAGAGATAAATCCTTCTTCTCAAGGTAAAATGGTAATTCTTTCATCCAGCTTCATAGGGGGTGAATGATACATGATTCATAATTATCAAGATGCTATAGCAATCTGCAAATGGGCTGAATATCCATATCTCTTCATCACATTTACTTGCAACCCAAAGTGGCCTGAGATTAGTAGATTTATAAAGAGTAAGGGCTTACAACCGGAAGATCGCCCAGACATTTTTATCTAGGGTGTTCAAAATCAAATTGGATCGTGTAATAAAGGATATGAAAGAGATATTTTTTTTTGGAGCAGTTAAATCAGGTATATAATTCATGTTTATATTACATTATTATCAAATTTATAATCAGATTTAATAAAGAGTGTTTTTACATATAAATTACAACCACTTGCCCCTATCAAAAATTATTATTTTTTGCAGTGATATATACAATTAAATTCAAAAAGCGAGGTTGCCTCATGCACACATATTGCTCTTTCTTTATAATAAATTCCCAAATGTTGGAGACGTAGATCAAATAATTTCAGCAGAAATACCAGAGGAATTGGTCGATCTGCATTATTATATGGCCATGAAGAATTTCATGATGCCTGCCCTATGTGGTTCTGCTAAAAATCATCTCCTTGCATGCGTAATGGTAGATGTACAAAACACTATCCAAAGAAGTTTGTAGAAAATACAACAATTGATGAAGATGGATATCTCATTTATAAAAGAAGGGACAATGGTAGAGCTATCCATAGAGAAGGTATTGAGTTGGATAACAGGTATGTGGTGCCACACAATGAATATTTTGAAGTATGGTGCACATATAAATGTTGAATGGTACAATCAATCTAGATCAATCAAGTACTTATTTAAGTACGTCTATAAGGGTCATGATCGTGTGACCGCAACATTTTCTCAAAGTGTGCATGAGGAAGACTCATCGGCTATGGATAAAATAAAAATGTATTATGAGTGTCGATACATATCACCATGTGAAGCTGCTGGGAGAATTTTTAGATTTCCAATTCACCATAGAGAACCTTCAGTAGACAAACTTTCCTTCCATCTACCAAATCAACAAACAATTATTTTCTATGATATATGATCCAATTGATGATGTTGCCAATAGACCAAGTGTAAGGGAATCACAATTTTAAGCTGGTTTGAGGCAAATAAGACATATGAAGAAGCAAGAGAATTAACTTATGCATAATTCGCTCTTAAGTTTGTGTGTAATAAAAAATTTAAAAAGTGGGAAAAAAGAAGAAACTCTGCATTTTCAATAGGGAGAGTATTCTTTGTTCCGCCTGGAAGTGAGGAACAATATTACCTTCAAATGTTGTTGAATGTCATTAAAGGACCAAAGTGCTATGAGGATTTACGCAGAATCGACAATCGTGAACATCTAACTTTTAAAGATGCATGTTACTGTCACGACCCAAAACCCTAACCTGTCGTGATGGTGCCTATCGATGGTACTAGGAAAGTCGACTTTTCAAAATACTTCAATATTTCATAAAAAGGATAATTCAAAGCTTTTTCATAACAGAAACTTTCATAAAAATACAGAGTTGAACACAAAATAAGGTATAGTGCGGAAAGATAGTCCCAAGAATCAGGGTGTCACCAAGTCATAAGCGTCTGATACTCGCTCGCGCACGAACTTAACGATTGCTGGAACCGTACACACCTGGGTCTGCATATGAAGTGCAGGGTGTAGCATGAGCAACACCAACTCAGCAAGTAGCATAAATAAATAAGGAACTGAGAAGAAGTGATGAGCTAAACAAAATAAAGTTCATTTCATAAACTTCAACAATATAAGTATACGTGAGTAAATTCCGGCAAATGTATAACAAGTCAGCTACATATCTGCTGACTTTAGGTAAAACATGTATATATCTTCCAAAACATTCAACAGTAACATTAATCAGCTAAAAATAGCAACGAAAGCAAGACAAATGCAACCTCTCGAGATCACAATCCCTCAAGCCCTCAATAACTCAAAACTCGGCTCTCAGCCCTCAATACACGCACATTTAATATGTACCTGCGCTCACTGGGGATGTATAGACTCCGGAGGGGCTCTTTCATCCCAAGCGCTATATCACTGCGGCATGCAGACCGATCCAAACTTGTTGCGGCGTGAAACCTGATCCACAATACATCAATATAGCCATAAGGCTTATTGCAGCGTGCAACCCCATCCATAAACCTCACATAGCTCACAGATCGGCACTCAAGCCATATCTCAGTCACTAACCTCTCCAGCCTTTCGAGCTCATAGATATCATAATATTCAGCCCAAACAGAGATAATAACAAGTATTAACAAGAAATGAGAGGGATCGGAGATATGACACCCAAGTAAGACTGTGACTGAGTACAAGACAACAATTAGCAATCAAATCAACAACTATACAACCATTGCGGATCCCAACAGTGATATCATATGGTCTAAGTGTGGTTTCCAACATGATAGGAAATCAAACTGCTAAAAGACAAGGAAGACATGTAAGCAACAATAGGCTATTCGACTTTACAGTCGCACGGGATAGACCAAGTCACAATCCCTCACCGGGAATGCTCACACGCCCGTCACCTAGCATGCACGTCCCCTCCAAATATTCACATCATACAAATTTTCGGGTTTCCATACCTGGAAAACAAGATTTAAGACTGCTACTTACCTCAATTACGCAGAAAACCTACTCCAAAATACCCTTGCCTCTCAAATCGGTCTCCAAATGCCCTGAATCTAGACACAAGCAGTACGAGGTAATCAGTATAGGCTAAAGGTATAAATTCTACAAGAAAACTACTGAATTATAGCCTAAAATCCAAAATCGACTCAACCAGCCCCTTCTCCCCCCCCCCCCCCCCCCCGAGCCCACATCTTGAAATGCGACAAAATTCACAAAACCCAAAAACCCATTCACTCACGAGTCTAAGCATACCAAATTTATCAAAATCTAACACCATTTTGTCGTCCAAAACCCCAAAATCCACTCGCCAATTCTAAAACCCTAAACCCCCAAATTTCACCTCAAAAATTCACCAACTAGGCATAAAATAATTGGGGAAACATCGTTATTGAAGATAATTGGGCACAAGGAGCTTACCTCAGTAATCCCTTCGAAAATCTCCTAAACAATCCCCAAAGTCCAAGCTCAAAGTGATGAAAAATGGTGAAAAATCTCAAAGTCTTCCATTTATAGGTTCTGCCCAGCAAAATTGCACATGCAGTTCCCTTAACCGCTTCTATGGTCCTTTACGCACCTACGACTCCCACTCCACTTCTGTAGACACGCTTCTGCGAAGCTCCTTCACCCAGCGCACATGCGCTTCTGCGGCCCAATATCCGCATCTGCGGCCTCGCAGGTGCGGGAAAGACTTCGCACCTGCGGTTCAAGTTCTCTTCTACCTAGCCCGCTTCTGAGCCCCTCTACCCTCATCTGCAGGCATGGACTTGCATTTCTCACTCCGTAGGTCTGAGTACACCAGCAACAACAGCACTTCAGCTGCCCTTTCAATCCAAAACTAAGTCCGAAACCTTCTGAATTCCGAGGCCCCCCGTACCTCAACCAAACATGCAAACAAGTCATATGACCCAATACAAACTTAGTCGAACCTTCGAATCACTCAGAAAAATATCAAAATGTTGATTCCACCCGGATTCAAGCCTAAAGAACTTCTAAACTTCTGAATTCCGGAAACGACGCCGAAACCTACCAAACCACGTTCGATTGACCTCATGTTTTGCACACAAGTCCTGAATGACACCATGATCCTACTCAAACTTCCGAAACTCAAATTTGACCCCAATATCAAAATTTCCACTGCCAGCCAAAATTGCCACAATTCCAGCTTTTGCCAATTCAAGCCTTATTCTACTACAGACCTACAAATCACATTCTGGACGCGCTCCTAAGTCCAAATTTAATGAAGCTAACGGAACCATGAAAATTTAAATCTGAGGTCGTTTACACATGAGTCGACATTTGGTCAACCTTTTTCTAACTTAAGCTTCCAATTAAGAGACTAAGTGTCTCAATTCACCCCAAAATACTCCGGGCCTGAACTAACCAACCCGGTAAGACATATAACAATTGTAAATCACAAAATTAGCAAAAATAGGGGAAATGAGGCTATAACTCTCGAAACGACCGGCCAGGTCATTACATCATTTCCCTCTTAAACAAACGTTTGTCCTAGAATGGGTCTAGAAACATACATGGAGTCTCAAATAGGTGCGGATATCTGCTCTGTATCTCCCGCTCGATCTCCAAAATAGCCTCTTCCAAATGCTGACCTCTCCACCGCACCTTCACGGAAGCTATATCCTTAGATCAACCTTCGAACCTGCCACTCAAAAATAGTAGTCGGCTCCGTATCATAAGTCAAATCACCATCCAACTGAACTGTGTTGAAACCCAAAACATGAGACGGATTGTCGATGTACTTCTGGAGAATAGAAACATGAAATACTGGATGCACACATGACAAGATAGGTGGCAAGGAAAGCTTGTAATCCACCTCCCTGATCCTCTGAAGTACCTCAAATGTCCCAATAAAACGAGGCTCAACTTTCCCCTCTTACCAAACCTCATGACACTCTTCATGGATGATACCTTCAGTAGAACCTTCTCTCTGACATGTAAGGCACATCATGAACTTTCCTGACAACATAACTCTTTTTCCTCGATTGCGCCATGCGAAGCAGCTCCTGAATCAATTTCACCTTGTCTAGTGCATCCTGGACCAAGTCTGTAACCAAGAGCCTAGCCTCACCCAGCTCAAATCATCCCACCGGAGATCTACATCGCTTCCCATCTAAAGCCTCATACGAATCCATCTAAAGGCTCAACTGATAATTTTTATTATATGCAAATTCCACGAGCGGCAGAAACTGGTCCTATGAACCCCCAAAATCAATGACACAAGCACATAACATGTCCTCCAATATCTGGATAGTGCACTTGGACTGTCCGTTCGTCGGAGGGTGAAAAGCCATGATCAACTCAATCTGAGTACCCAACTCTCGATGCACGGCTCTCTAAAACTGCAATGTAAACTATGTGCCGCTATCTAAAATGATAGAAATTGGGACACCATGAAGGCGAACAATCTGTCGGATGTAAATCTCAGGCAACCGCTCTGAAGAATTAGTAGTATCAACTGGAATGAAGTGCGCGGACTTGGTCAACTGATTCATAATCACCCATATAGCATCAAACATCCTCAACGTCTGTGGGAGCCCAACTACGAAATCCATGGTGATCCGCTTCCACTTCCACTCTGGGATCTCTAACCTCTGGAGCAAGCCACCGGTCTTTGATGCTCATACTTAACCTGCTGACAGTTGAGACACCAAGCCACAAACCCAACTATATCTTTCTTCATCCCGCTCCACCAATAGTGTTGTCTCAAATCCTGGTACATCTTCACGGCACCTGGATGGATGGAATACCGCGAGCTGTGGGCCCTCAATAATCAACTCTCATAGCCTATCTATATTGGGCACACGTATTCGGCCCTACATCCTCAACACCCCTTCATCATCAATAGCCAAATCCCTTGCATCACCTCGATGAACCCAGTACTGGAGGACGAGCAGATGGGGGTCATCATACTAACGCTCCCTGATACGATCATAAAGGGAAGACCTAGAGACCAAACAAGCCAATACCCGACTTCGATTAGAAATATCCAATCTGACAAACTGGCTAGCTAAGGCCTGAACATCCAATGCCAATGGCCTCTCTGCTGCTGGAAGATACGCTAAGCTCCCCAAACTCTACGCCCGGCAACTCAAGGCATCGGCCACCACATTGGCCTTCCTGGGATGGTAAATAATGGTGATATCATAGTCCTTAAGAATATCCAAACACCTCCGCTGACACAAGTTAAAATCCTTTCTGCTTGAACAGATGTTGCAAACTCCGGTGATTAGTGTAGATCTCACAATGAACCCCGTACAAATAGTGCCGCCAAATCTTCAAGGCGTGAACAATAGATGCTAACTTAAGATCATGGACAAGATAGTTCTTCTCATAGGTCTTCAACTGGCGTGAAACATAAGCAATCAATCTACCCTCGTGCATCAGAACACACCCAATACCGATCCGTGAGGCATCACAATACACTATGTAAGAACCAGAAGTTGATGGAAGAATAGAACTAGAGGCGTGGTCAAATCAGTCTTGAGCTTCTAAAATCTCTCCTCGCACTCATCCGACCACCTGAATGGAGCCCCATTTTGAGTCAATTTTGTCAAGGGCGATGCAATAGATGAGAAACCTTCCACAAAATGACGGTAATATCCCGCCAAACCAAGAAAGCTCCGAATCTCCGTGGTTGAGGACAGTCTAGGTCAACTCTGCACCGCCTCTATCTTCTTTGGATCCACCTGAATACCCTCACTGGGCACCACATGCCCCAATAACGCCACTGAACTGAGCAAAAACTCACACGTGGAGCACATTGCGTAAAGCTTCTCCTCCCTCAATCTCTGTAACACAATCCTCAGATGTTGGCCATGCTCCTCCTAGCTACGAGAGTACACCAGGATGTCACCAATGAATACAATAACAAACTAATCGAGATAAGGCTGAAACAAATTATTCATAAAATGCATAAACATTGCTGGGCATTGGTCAGCCCAAAAGATATTACGAGGAACTCATAATGGCCATATCGGTTCCTGAAAGATGTCTTAAGAATATTCGAATCCCGAGTCTTCAGCTGGTGATACCCCAACCTCAAATCAATCTTGGAGAACACCCTCGCTTCCTGAATCTGGTAAAATAGGTCATCAATACGTGGCAAAGGATACTTTTTTCTTGAATGTGACCTTGTTCAACTGCCTGTAATCAATGCACATCCTCATAGTACCATTATTCTTCTTTACAAATAGAACCAATTCACCCCAAGATGACACGCTAGGCCGAATAAACCCCTTATCAGGAGTTCCTGAAGTTGTTCCATCAGTTCCTTAAACTTCTCGATGTCATACGATACAATGGAATAGAAATGGGCTGAGTGCCTAACACCAAAATCAATACCGAAGCCAATACCCCTGTCAGGCGGCATGCCCAGCAGGTCTAAAAGAAACATATCCGAAAAATCATGCACCACCGGAACAGAATAATTTACAAAAGCCTATGCACTAACATCCCTCACAAAAGCCAAATAGGATAGACAGCCCTTCTCAACCATCTGTTGAGCCTTCAAGTATGAAATCACTCTACTGGGAACATAGTCTATAAAACCGCTCCATTCAACCCTCGGCAACCCTAGCATCGCCAACATCACAGTCTTAGCATGACAGTATAGAACAATATGACATGGAGACAACCAATCCATGACCAATATCACACCAAAATCGACCATACTAAGCAGCAAAAGATCCACTATAGTCTCCAAACTCCCAATAGTCACCACACATGACCGATATACACGGTCCAAACTAATAGTATCTCCCACAGGAGTAGATACATGAACAGATGAAACTAAATACTCAAGGGGCATGTCCAACAAATGAGCGAAATACGAGGAAACATATGAATAAGTGGAACCAGGGTCAAATAATATATAGGCATCTATATGGAAAACTGAAACAATACCTATAATAACAGCATCTGAAACAATGGCATCTGGTATGGCAGGGAGGGCATAGGAATGGGCATGGCCACCTCCTGATCGGCCTCCCTCTCTCGAGCAACCCTTAGATGACTAGGATCCACCCCGGGCTGGCTGAGCCTGTGGTGGAGGAACTGATACCGATGTCATACACTGGCGCCTTTGCGGAGCTGGACCTCCTACTAGACAGGGATATTGCCTCCTCTTGTGACCAAACTCCCCACACTCATATCAATTCCCCGGTGCTGGTGCTGGGGACTGAAGGGAGCCCTGAGCACCGGATAACTTGTAGAATGACCTAGCATAGACAAACCCTGACTCGATGGAGCACGGGAAAAACTCTACACTAGGAGGGCACTGAGAGATGAATGGCCCTGCTGATAACTGTGTAAACCATGGCCAGATGATGCACCACAGTGAACTGTGTGAGCTGTATGAGCATGTTTGAAAGGACGAACCCTACCGTGTCGGAACTGACCATTAGAAGGAGCACCGCTAAATCCACCCCGTCTATAAGGCTTCTTGGCCTACCTATCAATCCTATACTGACTGCGAACCATCTCAATCTGACGAGCAATACCGACAACCTCATCAAAAGTAGCATCAGGCACACTCTCTCTAGTCATAAGCAATCGGAGCTGAAAAGTGAGGCCATCTATAAACCTCCTGATCTTCTCCCTGTCTCTGAAAACCAACCAGATAGCATGACGGGCCAGCTCTGAGAATCAAATCTCATATTGTGTCATAGACATATCACCCTGACGAAGTTTTTCAAACTGTCTGCACAGCTCCTCTCTACGTGACTGAGGCATGAACTTCTCGAGAAAGAGAACGGAGAACTGCTGCCAGGTAAAGGGTGATGCGCCGACTGGCCTACGCCTATCGTAAGCCTCCCACCAATTGAATGCATCCCCAAAGAATTGAAAGGTAGTGAATGAGACACCACTGGTCTCCAAAATAACGTGTTGTACGGAGTATCCTCTAAGACATATCAAGAAGCCTTGTGCATCCTCTCCCTCTGCACCACTGAAAGATAGAGGATGGAGTCTCCCAAACCTCTCCAATCTACGTTTCTCATCCTCAGGCATAGCAGGAACCAAATAGTCCTTAGCAGCTACAACCGGTTGGGCTGGTGGTTCCCCCGGTGTCTGGAGTCCCTATGTTACTTGCTTAGGTGTGCGGGCGGCGGGAGTCTAAGTGCCTCCCCTGTCCTGAGAAGTGGTTGCGACCGTCGAAACAGAGAACGCCTGAGCAAGGCCATTGCACACGGTCAGAATATGAGCTAAGGCCTCCAGAAGACTAGGAATCACGATGGGCACAGGTGGTGCCTGAGTTGGTCCCGCTAGTGCATCCACAACTGGGACCTGGTCCTTATTTGGGGCAGCTGGTGGTACCCCAGCTGTTGTGCGGACTGCACCTCTGCCCCTACCGCGACCTCTACCGTGACCTCGACCTCTCACGGCCCTAGATCATGGTATTGGAGGCTGCCCATCCTGCCCAGTAGTATGAGTCCTCACCATCTATGAGAGAATGAAACAACAAATGTTTAGTTAGAAGAATTAACAGATTCGCACAACAAGAATTCAAGAAGGTGAAGTTTTCCTAAGGGTTCTGCAACCTCTCGAAGATAAGTACAGACGTATCCGTACCGATCTGCAAGATTCTACTACCCTGCTCATGACTCGTAAGACATATGTAACCTACAGTGTTGATACCAACTTGTCACGACCCAAAACTCTAACCTATCATGATGGCGCCTATCGGTGGTACTAGGCATGCCGACTTTTCAAAATACTTTGATATTTCATAAACAGGATAATTCAAAGCTTTATCATAAAGGAAATAATCATAAATATCAGAGGTTAACTCAAAATAAGGTATAGTCTAGAAAGATAGCTTCAAACATCAGGGTGCCACAAAGTCATGAGCGTCTAGATAGTCAGTCTAATAAAAATAGTGTCTAAATATAAATACAAAAGGAGAGACAAGGTATGCGGACGCTGGCAGCTACCTCGTAGTCACCGATACTCGCTCACACACGAACTCAACGACCGTTGGAACCATGCACACCTAGATCTGCACATGAAGTGCACGATGTAGCATGAGTACAACCAACTCAGCAAGTAACACAAATAATTAAGGAACTAAAAAGCGGTGACGACCTAAACAAAATATAGTTGATTTCATAAACTTCAACAATGTAAGTATACGTGAGTAATTTCCGGCAAATGTATAACAAGTCAGCTGCATATCTACTGAATTCAATTAAAACATGTATAAAACTTCCAGAAAGTTCAACAATAACATGAATCAGCTAAGAATAGCAACAAAAGCAAGACAAATGCAACCTCTTAGGATCATAGTCCCTCAAGCCCTCAATACCTAAAAACTCGGCTCTCAGCCCTCAATACACGCGCACTCAATAGGTCCTTACGCACACTAGGGGTGTAAAGACTCCAAAGAGCCTCCTTCAGCCCAAGCGCTATATCGCTGCAGCGTTCAGCCCGATCCAAACTCGTTGCAGTTTGGAACCTAATCCATAATACATAAGTAGCCCTAAGGCTCGTTGCGGTGTGCAACCCGATCCATAATACATCAATATATCAATAAGGCTTGTTGTGGCGTGTAACCCGATCCATAAACCTCACATAGCTCACAGCTCGGTACTCGGAGCCTATCTCACTCACTAACCTCTCCAGCCTTTCGGGCTCACAGAAATCATAATATTCAGCCTAAACAGAGATAACAACAAGTATTAACAATAAATGAGAGGGATAGGATGTATGACACACAAGTAAGACAGTGACTGAGTACAAGACAACAATTAGCAGTCAATTCAACAAGTATACGACCGTTGCGGGTCCCAACAGTGATATCATATGGTCTAAGCATGGTTTCCAACAAGAAAGGCAGTCGAACTGCCAAAAGACAAGGAAGACATGTAAGAAATAATAGGATAATCGACTTTATAGTCGCACGGGACGGACCAAGTCACAATCCCTCACGGAACACGCTCAAACGCTCGTCACCTAGTATGTGCGTCGCCTCTAAATATTCACATCATACCATTTTTCGGGGTTTCATACCCTCTAAACCACATTTAAGACTATTACTTACCTTAACTACACAGAAATCCTACTCCGAAAGGCCCTTGCCTCTCGAATCGGTCTCCAAATGCCCTGAATCTAGCCACAAGCAGTACGAGATAATCAATATAGGCTAAAGGGATCAATTTTACAAGAAAACTACTGAATTATAGCCTAAAATCCGAAATCGGCTCAATCTCCCCCCTCCCTCCGGGCCCACGTCACGAAACCCGACAAAAGTCATAAAACCTGAAAGCTCATTCACTCACAAGTCTAACCATGCCGAAATCCGACACCATTTGATCGTCCCAAACCCCTAAATCCACTCTCCAATTCTCAAGCCCTAAACCCCCAAATTTCACCTCAAAAACTCACCAATTAGGCGTAAAATCAGTGGGGAAACATCATTATTGAAGATAAATGGGCACAAGGAGCTTACCTCGAGATTCTACGAAGCTCCTCCACCCATCGCCTATGCGCTTCTGCGGCCCAATACCCGCACCTCCGACCTCGCATGTGCAGGAAAGACTTTTCACATGCGGTTCCAGCTCTCTTCCGCCTAGCCCGCTTCTACGCCCCTCTTCCCGCTTCTGCGGGCGTGCACCTGCGGTTCCCACTCCGCTGGTGCAATTACAACAGCACTTCAGCTACCCTTTCAATCCAAAACCAAGTCCAAAACCTCCTAAATTCCACCCCAGGCCCCCGGGGACCTCAACCAAACATTCCAACAAGTTGTATGACCCAATACAAACTTAGTGGAACCTTTGAATTACTCAAAAAAACATCAAAACACCGATTACACCCGGATTCAAGCCTAAAGAACTTGAAAACATCTGAATTCTGCAAATGACACCAAAACCTACCAAACCACGTCCGATTGACCTCAAATTTTGCACATAAGTCCTTAATGACACCAGGATCCTACTCAAACTATCGGAACTCAAATCCGACCCTTAAACCAAAATTTTCACTACTGGCCAAAATCGACAAAATTCCAACTTTCGCCAATTCAAGCCTAATTCTACTACAGACCTCCAAATAACATTCTGGATGCGTTCTTAAGTCCAAATTTACCTAACGCAGCTAACAAAACCATCAACGTTCAAATCCGAGGTCGTTTACACATGAGTCGACATTCAGTTAATGTTTTTCCAACTTAATTTTCCAATTAAGAGACTAATTGTCTTAATTCACCCTGAAATCACTCCGGACCCGAACTAACCAACCCAGTGAGACATATAAAAATTGTAAAGAACAAAAGAAGAAGAAATGGGGAAAACATGACTATAACTCTTGAAACGATTGGCCGGGTAGTTACAGTTATGCACTAGGTTTATTAGATGATGATAAAGAATACGTGGATGCCATAAAGGAGGCAAGTAATTGGTGAATGCATCATTTCTCATGCAGTTATTTGCTATGCTAATTTTTTACCCTTAAAATCGGATAAAAATTAAGTTTATAAGTGGTTTAAGGATACATAATTTCACTTGGCACTAATTGAGAAATATGAAAATTAATTTTAGAAATTGACTGTAAAATAAAGTAAACCGATATGAAGTATAGTTTGGCCCTGGAGCTGGATCGCCCTCGAACCAAATAAATATCTAATTGAAAAGAATAAAATGAACAACATAAAGGAGAACTTAAGAGAGAAAATATATTATATTGCTTTGTTATGCGTGAATGTCATCTTTACAAATGATTAGAACCCTCCTTTATCTAGTAGGAGAATTCTAGTTATGATATAATTCTAAATATAGAAGGAAATCTCATGTCTGGCTAAACAGTCGTTCTTGATTTGATTTGTGCCGAGATTTATGCCACAATCCTTGCCCGTTTATGGATATCTCGACTTTCCGTTAGTAGGCTTTCTTCGGTCTCACTCGATGTCTATCCCGTCTCGATCCTGGCTAGTCTCGATCTCAATTGGTCCTTCAAACCCCGAGCTTGGTACCGCATTTTCATGTCTCAGTCTAGTATAAAACAGGACCGAATCTTAGTCTGCCATCACAGCTTCGATTAACCATACAAATTCGGGCGAGCCCGATTTTGACCGTATACACTACTATTATCAATTTCAATGTCTCGACCAGAGTGTGTTTGGGAGGCAACATTGATTTTACTATCAGACGATATCCTACGTGAAGAAATATGAATATTGGATAATCCAGGTACACATTTGAACCTTCTATTTCATATTTTAATATAATATATTTGTTATAAAAAATTTTTAGGCTAGGTAAGTATGAGTTTTTAATTATTTATATATTTTGTTGGAGGAAACTGTATGTAGACATCCAAATTAGTATAGCAACATCAATTTGCTTTTACAACTTCCGAGTGAAATCATCATATCCAAATGTATGTATGTATTTGTTATTTCAGAGGTTGAGCTAACAAATGATAAACTAAAGAATCATTGTCTACAAAGTTGGAAAATTTATTGAAAGGTTGTAGAAGAACTTTACATGATTTTCTAACAATGGCAAGGCCAGTTTTCTATGAAGAGGAAGTTGATAACACCAATAGACTCATCGGTGATGAATAATTTACCGGAGCCTCTGCACTAACATCGCTCACAAAAGCCAAATAGGATAGACAACCCTTCTCAACCATCTGTTGAGCCTTCAAGTATGAAATCGCTCTGCTGGGAACATAGTCTATAGAACGCTCCACTCAACCCTCGGCAACACTAGAATCGCCAACATCACAGTCTTAGCGTGACAGTACAACACAACATAACATGGAGACAATCAATCCATGCCCAATATCACACCAAAATCGACCATACTAAGCAGCAAAAGATCCACTCTGGTCTCCAAACTCCCAATAGTCACCACACATGACCGATATACACGGTCCAAAATAATAGTATCGCCCACAAGAGTAGATACATGAACAGGTGAAACTAAATACTCACGGGGCATATCTAGAAAATGAGCGAAATACGAGGAAATATATGAATAAGTGGAACTAGGGTCAAATAATACAGAGGCATCTCTTTGGAAAACTGAGACAATACGTGTAATAACAGCATTTGAAACAATGGCATCTGGTATGGCAGGGAGGGCATAGGAATGGGCCTGGGCACCCCCTGATCGACCTCCTTCTCTCGAGCAACCCCTAGATGACTAGGATCCACCCCAAGCTGGCTGAGCCTGTGGTGGAGGAACTGATACTGATGTCATACACTGGCGCCTTTGCGGAGCTGGACCTCCCACTAGACGGGGATACTACCTCCTCATGTGACCAAATTCCCGACACTCATAGCAACTCCTCGATGTTGGTGCTAGGGACTGAAGGGAGCCCCGAGCACCAGATAACTTGTAGAATGACCTTGCATAGACAAACCCTGACCCGATGGAGCACGGGAAAAACTCTACACTAGGAGGTCACTGAGAGATGAATGGACCTGCTGATAACTGTGTGAACCATGGCCAGATGATGCACCACGGTGAACTGGGCGAGCCGTATGAGCATGTTTGAAAGGACGAACCCTACCGTGTCGGAACTCACCCCCAGAAGGAGCACCGCTAAATCCACCCCGACTACAAGGACTCTTGGCCTACCTCTCAACCCTATCCTGACTGCGAACCATCTCAATTACGAGAAATGTCGACAACCTTATAGAAAGTAGCATCAGGCCCTCTCTCTCTAGTCATAAGCAATCGAAGCTGAAAAGTGAGGCCATCTATAAAACTCCTGATCCTCTCCCTGTCTGTGGGAACCAACAAGTTAGCATAACGGGCCAGCTCCGATAATCGCATCTCATACTGCATCATAAACATATCACCCTGACAAAGCTGCTCAAACTGTGTGCACAACTCCTCTCTACGTGACTGAGGCAAGAACTTCTCGAGAAAGAGAACTGCTGCTGCCAGGTAAAGGGTGTTGTGCCGACTGGCCTATGCCTTTCGTAAGCCTCCCACCAATTGAATACAGCCCCAAAGAACTGAAAGGTAGTGAATGAGACACCAGTAGTCTCCAAAATAACTTGCTGTACGGAGTATCCTCTAACACCTGTCAAGAAGCCTTGTGCATCCTCTCCCTCTGCACCACTGAAAGATGGAGGCTGGAGTCTCCCAAACCTCTCCAATCTACGTTTCTCATCCTCAGGCATAGCAGGAACCAAATAGTCCTTATTAGCTATAACCGGTTGGGCTGGTAGTGCCCCCGGTGTCTGGAGTCCCTATATTACCTACTAAGGTGTGCGGACAGCTGGAGTCTGAGTGCCTCCCCTGGCCTGAGAAGTGGTTGCAACCGTCGAAACAGAGAATGCATGAGCAAGGCCGTTGCACACGGTCAGAATCTGAGCTAAGGCCTTCAGAAGGCTAGGAATCACAATGGGCACAGGTAGTGGCTGAGCTGGACCTGCTGGTGCATCCACAACTGGGACCTGGTCCTGATCTGGGGCAGTTGGTGGTGCCCCAGCTGTTGTGCGGACTGCATCTCTGCCCCTACCGCGACCTCTACCGCGATCTTACCTCTCTCGGCCCTAGCTAGTGGTACTGGTGGCTGCCCATCCTGCCCAGTAGTACGAGTCCTCACCATCTATGAGAAAATGAAACAAAAGATGTTTAGTTACCAGAATTAACAGATTTGCACGACAAGTATTCAAGAAGGTGAAGTGTTCCTAAGGGTTCTACAACCTCAAAAAATAAGTACAGACGTCTCTGTACCGATCTGGAAGACTCTACTGCCCTGATCATGACTCATGATACCTATGTAACCTACAGTTCTGATACTAACTTGTCACGACCCAAAACCCTAACCTACCATGATGGCGCCTATCTGTGGTACTAGGCATGCCGACTTTTCAGAATACTTTGATATTTCATAAAAAGGATAATTCAAAGCTTTATCATAAAAGAAATATTCATAAATATCTAGAGTTGAACTCAAAATAAGGTATAGTCTGGAAAGATAGCCCCAAACGTCGGGGTGCCATAAAGTTATGAGCGTCTAGATAGTCAGTCTAATAAAAATAGTGTCTAAATATCAATACAGAAGGAGAGACAAGGTATGCATACGTCGGCACCTACCTCGTAGTCTCCGGTACTCGCTCGCGCACGAACTCAACGACCATCGAACCGGGAACACCTAGATCTGCACATGAAGTGCACGATGTAGCATGAGTACAACTAACTCAGCAAGTAACAGAAATAAATAAGGAACTGAGAAGCATTGACGATCTAAATAAAATATAGTTCATTTCATAAAATTCAACAATGTAAGTATACGTGAGTAATTTCTGGCAAATCTATAACAAGTCAACCACATATCTACTGAATTCAGATAAAACAGGTATAAAACTTCCAGAAAGTTCAACAGTAACATGAATCAGCTAAGAATAGCAACAAAATCAAGACAAATACAACCTCTCGGGATCATAGTCCCTTAAGCCCTCAATAGATCAAAACTCGGCTTTTAGCCCTCAATACACGCACACTCAATAGGTACCTGCGCTCATTGGGGGTGTACAGACTCCAGAGGGGCTCCTTCAGCCCAAGCGCTATATCGCTGCAGCGTTCAGCCCGATCCAAACTCGTTGCAGTTTGGAACCCAATCCATAATACATAAGTAGCCCTAAGGCTCGTTGCGGTGTGCAACCCGATCCATAATACATCAATATATCCATAAGGCTTGTTGTGGCGAGCAACCCGATCCATTAACCTCACATAGCTCACAACTTGTCACTCGGGCCTTATCTCACTCACTAACCTCTCCCGCCTTTCGGGCTCACAGAAATCATAATATTCAGCCCAAACAGAGATAACAACAAGTATTAACAAGAAATGAGAAGGATAGGATATATGACACACAAGTAAGGCTGTGACTGAGTACAAGACAACAATTAGCAGTCAATTCAACAAGTATACGATCGTTGCGGGTCCCAACAGTGATATCATATGGTCTAAGCATGGTTACCAACATGAAAGGCAGTTGAACTGCTAAAAGATAAGGAAGACATGTAAGAAATAATAGGATATTAAACTTTACAGTCGCACGGGACGGACCAAGTCACAATCCCTCACGATGCACGCTCACACGCTCGTCACCTAGTATGTGCGTCACCTCCAAATATTCACATCATACCAATATTTGGGGTTTCATACCCTCTAAACCAGATTTAAGACTGTTACTTACCTTAACTACACAGAAATCCTTCTCCGAAATGCCCTTGCCTCTCGAATCGGTCTCCAAATTCCCTGAATCTAGCCACAAGTAGTACGAGATAATCAATATAGGCTAAATGGATCAATTCTACAAGAAAACTACTGAATTATAGCCTAAAATCCAAAATCGGCTCAACCTCCCCCCTCCCCCGGTCCCATGTCTCGAAACCCGACAAAAGTAACAAAACCCGAAAGCCCATTCACCCAAGAGTCTACACCGAATTTATATAAATCTGACACCATTTGGTTGTCCAAAACCCGAAAATCCACTTTCCAATTCTCAAGCCTTAAACCCCCAAATTTCACCTCAAAAACTCACCAATTAGGCGTAAAATCAGTGGGGAAACATCATTATTGAAGATAAATGGGAACAAGGAGCTTACCTCGAGCTTCTGCGAAGTTCCTCCACCCAGCGCCCATGCGCTTCTGCGGCCCAATACCCGCATCTGCGACCTCGCATGTGCGGGGAAGACTTTTCACCTGCGGTTCCAGCTCTCTTCCGCCTAACCCACTTCTACGCCCCTCTTCCCGCTTCTACGGGCGTGCACATGTGGTTCCCACTCCGCGGGTTCAATTACACCAGCAACAACAACACTTCAGCTACCTTTTCAATCCAAAACCAAGTCCAAAACCTCCTGATTTCCACCCCAGGCCCCCGGGGACCTCAACCAAACATGACAACAAGTTGTATGACCCAATACAAACTTAGTCAAACCTTCGAATCACTCAAAACAACATCAAAACACCGATTACCCCCGGATTCAAGCCTAAAGAACTTCAAAACATCTGAATTCTGCAAATGACACCAAAACCTACCAAACCATGTCTGATCGACCTCAAATTTTTCACACAAGTCCTTAATGACACCAGGATCCTACTCAAACTCCCGGAACTCAAATACGACCCTTGAAGCAAAATTTCCACTACTGGCCAAAATCGCCAAAATTCCAACTTTCGCCAATTCAAGCCTAATTCTACTACGAACCTCCAAATAATATTCCGGATGCTCTCCTAAGTCCAAATTCACCTTATGGAGTTAACGGAACCATCAAAATTCAAATCAGAGGCCGTTTACACATGAGTCGACAGCCGGTCGATGTTTTTCTAACTAAAGCTTCCAATTAAGAGACTAAGTGTCTCAATTCACCCCGAAATCACTCCGGACCCGAACAAACCAACCCGGTAAGACATATAACAGTTGTAAAGAAAAAAAGAAGAAGAAATGGGGAAAACATGACTATAAATCTTGAAACGACTGACCGGGTAGTTACAGTTATGCACTAGGTTTATTAGATGATGATAAAGAATACGTGGATGCCATAAAGGAGGCAAGTAATTGGTGAATGCATCATTTCTCATGAAATTATTTGCTATGCTACTTGTTTACCCTTTAAATCTGATAACAATTAAGTTTATAAGTTATTTAAGGATACATGATTTTACTTGGCACTAATTGAGAAATATGAGAATTAATTTTAGAAATTGACTGTAAAATAAAGCAAACCGATATGAAGTATAGTTTGGCCCTGGAGCTGGATCGCCCTCGAACCAAATAAATATCTAATTGAAAAGAATTGTCACGACCAAACTGGAGGATCATGACTAGCACCCTGGCCATACTTGCCGAGCACCAACGTATATTTTATCTAACCTTCTTGTTATATTTAAGGGATAACGAGATTAATATAAATGGTGGATATGGATCATGAACATACATCACATGGGATGAAAAGATTTCTAAGAAACTACATAAAAAGTACGAGCTACAACGCTGCCATGAAAGACTATACAACAAAAATTAGCCAACAAGGCATACCAAACTATACATGAGTCGACACTTGTCTATGAGCCTCTAAAGGAGCATAAGTAATTCAACATAGCCAGAACAGGGCCCCGACATACCCATAATATCTATAACAAAAATGCATACCAAGACCACAGTAAGTCTGGAGAAGGGATCTCGCCTATAACCGCTGAACTGGAAAGCCTATTATAGTAGGGGAGCTTTTTCTACATGTCTATCAGGACTTGCAGCATAAAGGAGAACTTGAGAGAGAAAATATATTATATTACTTTGTTATGCGTGAATGTCTTCTTTACAAATGATTAGAACCTCTTTTTATCTAGTAGGAGAATTCTAGTTGTGATATAATTCAAAATATAGAAGGAAATCTCATGACTGGCTAAACACTCGTTCTTGATTTGATTTGTGCTGTGATTTCTGCCACAATCCTTGCCCGGTTACGGATATCTCGACTTTCCGTTAGTAGGCTTTCTTTGGTCTCGCTCAATGCCTATCCCGTCTTGATCCTGGCTGGTCTAGATCGTAATTGGTCCTTCAAATCCTGAGCTTGGTACCGCATCTTCATGTCTCGATCTAATATAACACGGGACTGAATCTTGGTCTGCCATCTTAGCCTCGATTAACCATAAAAATTTGGGCGACCCCGATTTTGACCGTATACACCACTATTATCAATTTCAATGTCTCGACCAGAATGTGTTTGGGAGGCAACATTGATTTTACTATTAGATGATATCCTACATGAAGAAAAATAAATATTGGATAATCCAGGTACACATTTGAACCTTCTATTTCAGATTTTAATATTATATATTTTTTATAAATATTTTTTAGGCTAGGTAAGTATGAGTTATTAATTATTTATATATTTTGTTGGAGGAAATTGTATGTAGATGTCACGCCCCAAAGTCGAGGGATGCTACCGGCACTCAACCGGGTGACCCCAGTCAAGCGCACCTGATTTGCCTTTTCTATGCAACGCGTTTGAACAATCAATTCACATATTTCCAAACAAGGTACACATACCGTATACTCGGACCCACCAAAAGGATTCTACAAGGTTAAAGCTAGCCATACATACCTCAAATCGGGACTTTTCCTTAATTTCTATCTCAAATTACCGGATCTTCTAGCACCTTCAATCTAATTCACAATACGACACATTTAAACTTAGAATTAGGAATCATGAACATGTCTTGAACTCATTTGAGCTTTCTATCAAGCACTAGGTGTTCCTTTAGATTAAATAACCCCTTTTTAGTGAAAGGTTACTTCAACCTACTTTCCTTTACTAGATTAATATATATTGGGTACATGCATGTAAGATTCTTAACCCCATGTTTATGAACTATCCTACCCATGTTTCATTTTAACAAAAATCTAGAAATTAGGGTTAATGGGGTAGAAGCTTACCTATTAGAGTAAAGAAATTTTGTGTCCTACTTGATTAGTTCCAAGCTTGAGTGATGAAGGAAGACCAATTTGATGAAGTTGGGACTTTCTCTCTCTAGAACCCACTCTTTCCTTTCTCTAATATCTCATAAAAATGGTTAAAAATGAAGGGGAGGGGTATTTTAATGAACTGGGGTCGGGTTTTAAAAATTAGGAAAAATAGGGCCCGACACAAGAATGCGGTCAGGAATGCGATCGCAGTCCTGACATACGGTCCGTAGACTCGACCGCATAATGGCCCTCAAGATGGGCCAAAATCCAAAACACACTGCTCAGGTATGCGACCATTGCGCGGTCCACATACACATTATGCGATCGCATAATGCGTCGCATAACTTCCTCCCAAAATCAAAGGCAACAATGCGACACTTATGCGGTCCGCAGAACTGGAATGCGATCGCATATTGGACCGCACAGTTGACTTCAAATGGGGCAGTGATCTGCCCAGGTATGCAACCATTGCGCGGTCTGCATACACGTTGTGCAATCGCATAACACCTACTTTCTGAAAAATTTTACTTTTTAAGTCTCGGGGTACTTTTTACTCAATTTAGGTCTGCTTCAAAAATTTCCACAATAAAAACAACTCTGGGACTCGCTCGGCATTATTTTTAAACAAGAAAATTTTGCGGGTCCTTACATCCTTCCCCCCTTAAAAATCATTCGTCCTCGAATGAGGGTTTTGGAAATCATTTGGTTTTGAAAGAATGATATGTAACTTCCAGAGTTTTAGTTACTCCAATATTTCAGAAAAATTTCACCAGAGTTCCCTTTGTAATTAGACCTATCTACCTGTTAGAGAGCCCCCGAAACACATTTTCAAGCACCATTACACAGTTTTAATCACCCAATAACTCACACACAACGTTGTTACCTCAGCAATTTTCAAATATTCAACCATTTTGTCAACTACACATAGTTCTTTCTTCCTATACTAGGTTGTTTTAATGAGTCCCATACAACCCAATCATCTCAATATACTAGGTTCTTTTAAATTAATCATTACCAACCTACTCTACCATTAATCACTTGCCTAATACATATGTTCCACAAAACTTCCATTTACCTCAAGGGTTACACACTATCCAAATAGAATAGCGAGTTCAGTTTTAACACACATTGGGAAATTACAACAATAAGGCAATTAGGGGAAGAGGGGGTGCTTTTGCACATAACCGAACATAAAGTATAATTGGCTTAGAGATGAGGTTTCTGACATCACTACTAGACTTATTTAAACAAATGGGGATATCTTTCTTTCATCTCATTTTCCACCTCCCACGTGGCTTCCTCAACGCGCTGACTTCGCCACAATACTTTAACTGAAGCAATTTCTTTGTTCCTCAATCTACAGACCTGTCTATCAAACATAGCAATCGGAACCTCTTCACGCGATAATTCTTCATTAACCTCAATAGCCTCAACTGGCACGATGGCTGATGGATCTCCAACCACTTTCTTCAACATGGACACGTGGAACACAGGGTGCACTAATGACAATTCAGGGGGTAATTCTAACCTATAATCCACTTGTCCTATCCTTTGAGCAATCCGATATGGCCCGACATACCTTGGGCTCAATTTCCTTTTTTTCCCAAACCGCATCACTCCCTTCATGGGAGATACCTTCAAGAATGCATAATCATCAACTTTGAATTCCAATTCTCTTCGACGAACGTCCGCATAGGATTTTTGACAGCTCTGAGCGGTTTTCATCCTCTCCTGAATGACTCTGACTTTTTCCAATGCCTGGTGCACAAGATCTGGCCCTAACAATTCTGTTTCACCAACCTCGAACCACCCAATCATAGATCTATACCTCCTTTCGTACAATGCCTCAAATGGGGCCATCTGAATACTAGCGTGAAAGTTGCTATTGTAAGCAAATTTGATAAGCGGTAAATGATCATCTCAACTACCCTTGAAGTCCAACACACAATCCGGTAACATATCTTAGAGCGTCTGAATAGTTTTCTCTGCCTGACCATCAGTCTGCGGATGGAAAGTTGTGTTGAGATTTACCTGAGTACCCAAACCTTGCTGAAATTTCCTCCAACAATTAGCCGTGAACTGGGCTCCTCGGTTTGAGATAATAGAAATTGGAGTACCATGATGCCTGACTATTTCCATGGTATACAATCGAGCATACTGTTCTGCAGTATCGGCGGACTTGACCGGCAAGAAGTGAGCTGATTTTGTGAGTCGATCCACTATCACCCAAATCGAGTCGAACTTACGCTGAGTGCGAGGTAACCCTACAACTAAATCCATGTTGATAATTTCCCATTTCCACACTGGAATTTCCATAAGCTGGGTTAACCTACCAGGCCTCTGATGCTCGGCCTTCACCTGCTGACAATTCCAACATTTGGATACAAAGTATGCCACACCTCTTTTCATACCGCTCCACCAATAAAATTCCCGAAGATCTTGATACATTTTCGTAGAACCTTGGTGCACGGAATACCTGGAATTGTGAGCTTCCGCCATCACCCTCACCCGAAGATTATCCACATCAGGAACACATAACCTTCCCTGGCACCGCAAAACACCATCATCGCTCCCGAGTGAAAATGCCGAGATCTTGTTATTCAAAACGGCCTCCTTCAACTGCGCCAATGCTGGATCAATGAACTGCTTCTTCTTGACTTCCGCTACAATCAATGATTCTGCCCCATTATGCACCATGAATTTTCCCTCGCTGAGGTCGAGAGACAGACCCCCAGACTAGCCAACTGACATACCTCCCGAGCCAACGGCCTCTGATCTTCCTCCAAATGAGCCAGACTACCCATAGACTTCTGACTGAGAGCGTCGACCACTACATTTGCTTTCGCTGGATGGTACATAATGTTCATATCATAATCCTTAAGCAATTCTAACCATCGCCGCTGCCTTAAAATCAACTCCTTCTGCCTGAACAAATATTGGAGACTCTTGTGGTTTAAGAACACGTCCACATGGACCCCATATAATTATGCCACCAGATTTTCAATGCAAACACAACTGTCGCGAGTTCTAAATCATGCGTCGGATAATTCTTCTTGTGATTCTTGAGTTTCCTGGAAGCATAGGCTATAACCTCCTTGTGCT
The DNA here is from genome assembly GCA_005239505.1 of Nicotiana paniculata. NCBI lineage: Eukaryota > Viridiplantae > Streptophyta > Magnoliopsida > Solanales > Solanaceae > Nicotiana > Nicotiana paniculata. Next base: position 62,391 of record ML345461.1, read on the forward strand.
GTATCAACACACATCCCTAACCAACCCTTGAAGCATCGCAATAAACAAAAAATCCCTCCATGCCTTCTGGCAAAGTTAACAACGGTGCTGAAGTCAATCTTGATTTCAATTCCTGAAAGCTCTTCTCACAAGCATCGGACCATTGGAACTTAGTTGCCTTCTGCGTCAATTTAGTCAATGGGGAGGCGAGGGTAGAGAACCCCTCCATAAACCTCCGATAATACCCGGCTAGACCCAAGAAACTGTGAATCTTTGTCGAGGTCATTGGTCTAGGCCAATCCTTCACCGCTGTGATCTTCTGGGGATCAACCTTAATTTCTTCTCTGGAAACAACATGACCCAAAAATGTGACTGACTCCAACCAAAATTCACATTTTGAAAACTTGGCATACAATTGGTGCTGATGAAGAGTCTGCAGAACTGCCCTGAGGTGATTAGCATGATCCTCCCAACTGCGCGAGTAGACAAGGATGTCATCAATAAAAACAATCACGAAGGAGTCCAGAAATGGTTTGAAAACCTGATTCATAAGATCCATGAAAGCCGCTGGAGCATTGGTCAGTCCAAAGGACATTACCAAAAATTCAAAATGGCCATAATGAGTCTGAAGGCGTTCTTAGGAATATCCTGCTCTCTGATCTTCAATTGGTGATACCCCCGACCGTAAGGCAATTTTGGAGAAGAAACTCGCACCCTGCAATTGGTCGAACAAATTATCTATCCGAGGAATTGGATACTTGTTTTTGATAGTGACTTTGTTGAGCTGGCGATAATCAATACACATCCGAAGCGACCCATCCTTCTTTCTGACGAAAAGAACCGGAGTGCCCCACGGCGATACACTTGGCCGAATCAACCCCTTCTCTAATAAGTCTTTCAACTGCTCTTTTAACTCCCTCAACTCTGTTGGCGCCATTCTGTATGGTGGAATAGATATTGGTTGCGTATCTGACAATACATCAATCCCGAAATCGATCTCTCTATCTACCGGAATCCCTAGAAGCTCTTCCGGAAACACTTCAAGAAACTCATTCACGACTGGAATGGACTCGAGGGCAGAAACTCGGGGACTTGGGATGGTAGATTTCGATGTTATCATTCACAACTAACTCGTTAGGAAACTCTAGTCTCATAATTATGGTTCGGCAGTCGAGTTTAGTAAAGCAAGAGTAAAGACAATCCATCCCCATGATAACATCGAAATCTACCATCCCAAGTTCTATAAGATCGGCCGTGGTATCTCGACCACACACCGTGACAACACAATTCCTATAGACTCGCGCAGCCGTAATGGAATCACCAACCGGAGTCGACACAGAGAACGGCTCATGAAGCTGTTCGGGTTCTATACCAAAACTTGAAGCAATAAATGGGGTAACATAGGACAAGGAGGTCCCCGGATCAATAAGAGCATAACAATCAAGGGCTTGGACAGCCAGAATACCTGTAACAACATCTGGGGAATCCTCCGAACTCTGGTGACCACGCAAAACATAGAACCGGCTGAGTCCACCTCTACCACGAGCTCCACCTCTAACTGCAGCACGTCCTGCTAGAGCTGGAGGACGTACCAAAGATGCGGCGACTAAAGAACCGGACGGCTGAGCAAAACCACTACCCATGCCCTAACTGGGTGCACGACAATCCCGCTGAATATGACCTCTCACCCCACACCCGTAGCATATGGGGATATCCAGGTAACAAGACTCGGTATGGAACCTCCCACACTTAGGGAACAGAGCCCTCCTCTGCTGCTGGAACCTCCCTCCTGGACGACCGGACTGATGGGGTCTCATGCTACCTCATCTTGGCCCCCAGTGACTGCTCTGATGATAACGAGGCACTGATGGCGGTGCACTGGATGAGGACTGAGCATAAGACTGGGATGGCCCTAATGGCCATCTCCCCTGAACCGGTCTCCCTCCTCCCACTGAACTCCCTGAGTGGCCCGCTGACCGAGCCCTGCTAATACTCTCCCTCTCCGACCTTATCTTTAATTTTCTAGCCTCCGTGGCCTGGGCGAATCCCACTATCTTACCATAATTCATGTCTGAGTACAAGGCAGTTGTAGCAGCTTCATTCACAACCAAGGGACTGAGGCCCTGAACAAACCGTCGAACCCTGGCATCCATAGTCGATACCAACTGAGAAGCGTACTTGAAAAACCTCACGAACTCCATGTGGTACTCTCTCACACTCATATTACCCTGCTTGAGAACCTCAAACTCCATAGCACGGGCTGGCATAGTCTTGGCAGGCAAGAAGTGATCCATAAAAGCATCAACGAACTCATCCCATCTCGCCAGAGGACTTCCCTCCCCACGGGAATCCTCCCACATCTCGAACCAGGAATACGCTGCTCCCCTCAACCTGTAAGATGCTAAATCAACCCCCTCTGTCTCTGTAGCCTTCATAACCCCAAGTGTCTTGTACATTTCATCTAGAAAGTCCTGCGGATCTGCCTCTGGATCAATTACCTGAGAACTCTAGAGGGGTCAACCGCAGAAACTGGTTGACTCTGGAACCGGCGGAATCTCCCTGACCGCTAGAGGACACAGGGGCATCATGAGATCTTTGGGCCTGAGCGTCGCCTAACTGGGTCAACATATGAATAGCTCCCCTAAGGTCCCCATCGGAAGTACCGGGACCTGAAGCTGGAACTGAAGAAGGATCAGGAATATCGGCGAGAGGGGTTGTAGCACCCTCCGCCACAACAGGAATAAGAACTCTCTGATCTGGAACAGATAGTCCAGATGGATTCAAGGTCGGGGATTCTCTCTCACCCGCACCATCGGGAATAGAATTTACGGCCGCACTTGGGGCGGAATTGGCCTCTAGGCCGAGTCGAGCTCTCTTATTTGGTGCCATCATTGAAAATTTTGGAACAGAGCACGAGTTAGGCAAGAATATCCTCACTTTCCACTTCACCACATGATATAGAATAACAATGAAAAGGGTGTTTCCTAAATGTCCATGTAGCCCCCTAATTGTAGATATGGTCGACAACACACCGATAAGAAGGGCTCTACTAGACACGGCTTCGAGACAGCCTAGGACACTTTTAAAACCTTAGGCTCTGATACCAAGTTTGTCACGCCCCAAATTCGAGGGATGCGATCGACACTCAATCGGGTGACCCCAGTCAAGCGAACCTGATTTTCCTTTCCTACCCAACGCGTTTCCCCATGTTTATAACATACATTATTTATGTGAAACAGTGAGATAAGCTTAAAAGTGTATGATTACCACAATAAATCCAATTTTTCCTCATTTTACGTTATTATATTAGATTTCCCAAAATATACATAATAGACACAACACTTCCCGACACGGACCACGATTACAAGTACATACAACCACTGCACAAAACATACATACATATATATATATATATATATATATATATATATATACACACACACACCCACATAGTGTCTACGGAGCCTCTAAGAGTACTAGGAGTTTATACAACACTTGTCGGCAACAAGACCCCGACTATACCTTACAATACATAATATACTCAAAAGGAGATGGCATGAACTACACATGGCCCCGAGAGGAAGTGGGGCTCACCAGTACAGCTGAGAAAGGATGAGGAGAAAGCACCACTAACGGCAAGCTGAGCAACCTACTATGGACCCACCTACATCCATATAAAAAGATGTAGCGCCCTTGGAAAAAGTGATGTTAGTATTGTGGAATAGTAATAGTATGTATAAACAAACTTTATCCCAAGTACAATCAAACAATACATAATTAGGAGACAGTAATAGAACCAATTAATCAAGGCACGTGGAAAGAAAACAACCAAAATCAAACAAGGTTCACAATCTCTCCTTTTTCCCTTTCAACATCATCATATTCAAGAGCTCATGGATTTTCATTTCAGTGGTGATAATGATCACATTCCATCCTTATTACCTCGGCCACCCTTATCACCACAACCCATTAACCTTATTAATTCGTGTTGCAGCGCGCAACCCGACCCTGCCTGACAATTTAAATTCATAACAACAACCACAAATAATTGCATCACAAGAATCGTCATTTCAAGGAATACAAGTTCATATCAACAATTTATTTATTGGACCCAAGGCACCATAAGTCTCATCAAGTAGTAATTCATGTACACGGTGTTGCCATAATCGTTTAACTCATTTACATCATTTCACAATACCCTTTTTCATTATTTTCCACACACGGCTTTTAACCATTTTACACATTCCCACATTTGGACACATCATCAATCTTTTCACAACCTCATATGGCACGGTAGCATGACAGTCAACTAGGACAATCAGAGAATAAAATCTTACGTCTCAACACGTTTGAACAATCAATTCACATATTTCCAAACAAGGTACACATACCATATACTCGGACCCAACAAGAGGATTCTACAAGGTTAAAGTTAGCCATACATACCTCAATCGGGACTTTTCCTTAATTTCTATCTCAAATCACCAGACCTTCTAGCACCTTCAATCTAATTCACAATACGGCATATTTAAACTTAGAATTAGGAATCATGAACATGTCTTGAACTCATTTGAGCTTTCTATCAAGCACTAGGTGTTCCTTTAGATTAAATAACCCTTTTTTAGTGAAACATTACTTCTACCTATTTTCCTTTACTAGATTAAGATAAATTGGGTACATGCATGCAAGATTCTTAACCCCATATTTTTGAACTATCCTACCCATGTTTCATTTTATCAAAATCTGGAACTTAGGGTTAATGGGGTAGAAGCTTACCTCTTAGAGTAAAGAAATTTTGTGTCCTACTTGATTAGTTCCAAGCTTGAGTGATGAAGGAAGACCATTTTGATGAAGTTGGGACTTTCTCTCTCTAGAACCCACTCTTTTTTCTCTCTAATATCTCAGAAAAATGGTTTAAAATGTAGGGGAGGGGTATTTTAATGAACTAGGGTCGGGTTTTAAAAATTAGGAAAAACAGGGCCCGACACAAGAATGCGTTCAGGAATGTGATCGCATTCCTGACATGTGGTCCGCAGACTCGACTGCATAATGGACCTCAAGATGGGCCAAAATTCAAAACACACTACCCAGGTATGCGACCATTGCGCGGTCTGCATACACGTTATGAGATCGCATAATGCGTCGCATAACTTCCCTCCAAGAATCAAAGGCAACAATGCGACAGCTTATGCGGTCCGTAGAACTGGAATGCGATCGCATATTGGACTGCACACTTGACTTCAAATGGGGCAATGATCTGCCCAGGTATGCGACCATTGAGCAGTCCGCATACACATTGTGTGATCGCGTAGTAAGCCGCATAACACCTACTTTCTGGAAAATTTTACTTTTTAAGTCTCGGAGTACTTTTTACTCAATTTAGGTCTGCTTCAAAAATTTCCACAATAAAAACAACTCGGGGACTCGCTCGACATTATTTTTAAACAAGAAAATTTTACGGGTCCTTATAGTAGACATCCAAATTAGTATAGAAACATCAATTTTCTTTTACAACTTCCGAATTAAATCATTTTACTCTTATATTGAAATGACTCGTGACCACTTTATATATATATATATATATATATATATATATATATATATATATATATATATATTTGTGTGTGTGTATGTATGTATTTTTATTTCAGAGGTCGAGCTAACAAATGATGAACTAAAGAATCGTTGTCTACAAAAGTTGGAAAATTTATTGAAAGGCTGCGGAAGAACGTTACATGATTTTCCGACAATGGCAAGACCAGTTTCTATGAAGAGGAAGTTGATAACACCAATAGACTCATATATGATGAATTGCGTTATAATAGGCGCTCTTTGTCTAAGGAACATGAAGCATTATTGGTTAAATTGGCAGTGGAGCAAAAGTCAAATTATGACAAAATTATAACAGTAGTGCATGAGGAGAAAGGTGGATTGTTCTTCTCATATGATCATGGAGGAACTGAAAAGACATGTATTTGGATTATTGTCTTTGGCCATAAGATTCCGAGGAGATATTTGCGTCCAGCGGAATTGCATCTCTTTTATTGATGGGCGGTCGAACAGCTCATTCGAGATTTGCAATTACACTCAATGCAACTGAAGATTCAACATGTAATATAAAACAGGGTAGTCCTCTAGCTAAATTGATTTTCGATACAAAGTTAATTATTTGGGATGAAGCACCAGTGCATAGATATTGTTTTGAAGCTCTTGACAGAACTCTTAGAGACATTCTTAGGTTTAAAGATGCATCCAATTTAGATCGACCATTTGGCGGAAAATAGTTGTTTTTGGTGGTAACTTCAGACAAATACTTTCAGTCATTATAAAAGGTACTAGACAAAATACTGTTAATGCTGCCCTTAATTCTTCATATATGTGGAATCATTTTCATGTCTTAAAGCTAACAAAAAATATGAGGTTGGAAGGAAATCAGGTTGAGTCACATTTGAATGATCTAAGACAATTTTCTGATTAGGTATTAGTAATTGGTGATGTTAAGATTGGAAATTCTGTTGATGGTATTGAAAAAGTTCATATGCCTGATGATCTTCTCATAAATAATTGTGATGATTCAATTTATGCAATTATGGAAGGTACATATCCAGATTTTTTAAGTCATTGCAGTGATATAACATACCTACAACAAAGAGGAGTTCTTGCTCCCACTCTTGACATGGTTGAATCAATCAATGAACACATGGTTTCACTAAACCAAAGTCAAGAAAAAATATTTTTGAGTTCCGATACTATCTACATGTTAGATGATGTTTTTATAGGGTTGGAACACGTACATACACCTGAATTCCTAAAAACTATTAAGTGTTCTGGAATTCCAAATCATGCAATCACTTTGTAAGTGGGTATCCCAATGATGTTATTGAGAAATGTAGACCAATCTTTAGGAATATGTAATGGAACAAGGTTAATTATCACTAGACTTGGAAATCGGGTTATCGAAAGAAAAGTTTTGTTGGGGAATATGGCTGGAGAAAAGGTATTCATTCCGAGAATGTTGTTGACTCCATCTGATGCAAGAATACCTTTTAAGTTCAAGCGACGACAATTTCCAATAGTTGTATCTTTTGCAATGTGTCACAACCCAACCTTGCCTCCGCGAGAGGTCGTGACGGCACCTAGTCCCTACTACTAGGTAAGCCTAATATTTGCTGGGAAAAAATAGCGGAAATGAAATATAACTATAAACCATTAATAGTAACAAAAATGAAATAGTGATAGAAATGTCGCTCGGCATGTAAAATAACAACTCTCAACAAAATACATGAAAAAATTTCCCAAGACCCCGAACATCATAAGTCACAAGCTTCTACGAAATTTCTATAAGTTCTATACATTAGTATTCTAGAAGTAATAGAAGAAGAACTACATAGAAAGGAAAAAGAGGGGGACTCCTAGGTTTGCAGACGCGGCAGATGTACCTCGAAATCTCCGTAGCAGCAGCAATGTATGACTAATAAAGCAGCTAGAAAGATGTACCTGGATTAGCACGTGAAAACATGTGCAGAAGAGTAGCATGAGTATCCCACTATGGCACCCAATCAGTGCCAAGTCTAACCTCAGTCAAGTAGTGACAAGGTCAGGTCAGGCTCATTGGTATATAATAAATGAAGAAGAAAATGCACAGTAGAATAATAAATTGAAGCTAAGCAAAAAGAAATACACCAAATAACAGTTCAACACAAGAAAATGAACAACAGGGGATTTCCCGAGATACCATCTCGTAGTCCCAAAATAAATGTACAGGGAGAACTCCCAAGGTACCGCCTCGTAGTCTCAAAAGTAAATGTGCAGGGAGAACTCCCGAGGAACCGCCTTGTATTCTCAAATGTAAAAATGCAGGGGGATCTCCCAGGATACCGTCCCGTAATTCCCAAAGTAAATACACAACTCAAAAATTTAATATAACAGTCACAGCAAGATAATCTACAATTTAGGCTAAGTTCAAGTCAAGAAAAAGGAATCACGGGTTCACTAAGCATGTTGGAAACAGCTCAGTTGAGCAATTAAGGCACATAGACATGCTTTGCTAAGCTAATAGGGTAACTGTACATGCTGGTATACTCAATTAAGGTGAAAACAGGTAATTACACAGTAAAATCAGGTATTTGCAAAAAATATCCCGTGTACGCACTCATCACCTCATGGCGCTCACACATCAATTTCAGTACCCAATCCTAAGGGATTTTTCCCCACACAAGGTTAGACAAGCCACTTACCTCGTAGCAATGCTTTTCCCACGAATATCCAGGTCCAAATGGTCCAAATCTAGCCAAAATCAATTACATACCATAAATATAGCTTTAAGAAACTAATCTAATCAATGAAATCTAAGCTAAAGCATGAAATTAGGAAATCGTCCGAAAAAGCTTCCCTAGACCCACGTCTCGGAATCGGGTAAAAGTCACAAAATTAGAACATCCATTCACTCCCGAGTCTAACCATATAAAAATTACTCAAATCCGACCACAAATCCCCTTTCAAAACTCAAAATTTTAGTTGAAGAACTTCTTCCAATTGTTTTTCCATTTTCAACCCCAAAATCCGAAATTAAAGAGTAAATTACTGATAGATTAGTGAGATATAACCAAAATGAAGTGTAGAATCATTACCCAATTGATGTCTCTGAAAATTCCCCAAAATCTTGTCCAAATCCAAGCTCCCACACTCAAGTTTTGAAAAAGATGGCCTAACTCTCATTTTTGAAATGATATAAGTCTGCCCAGTGATTTCTTCTTCGCGAACACGGCCAAACCCTCACTTTCGCTAAGCACAAATGTTTCTTCAGCTAAAATCCTTCATCGTGAACGTGATGCTCATGTCGCGAATGCATAGACCACACATCTTGACCTTACACGAACGCGGGACCAACATCGTGAACGCGTAGGCCACTCAACTTTCTCTACGCGAATGCGATGCCCTTCCCGCGTTCACAATTCGCTGACTAATGACCCCTTCGGGAACACGGCCTCTACTTTGCAAACGCGAAGAACAATCTTCCTCCTGCCTCCAGCTCCTCTTCGCGAATGCGGAACACCTCTTGCGAACGTGAAAAAGGAAACCAGCAATTGGGAAAACCAGAAAATCTTCTATCTTCCACAAGTCCAAAATGATCTTTTAAGCACCTAAAATCAACCCAAGGCCCCTGGGGCCTCAACCAAACATACCTACCAGTCGTAAAACATCATAAGAACTTAGTCGAGCCCTCAAATCACATCAAACAATGCTAAAAACACAAATCACCCTCCGATTCAAACTTAATGAACTTGAAACTTCCAAATCTACAACCAACGTCGAAACCTATCAAACCACGTCTGATTGACCCCAAATTTTGCACACAAGTCATATTCAACCTTAAGGATCTACTCCAACTTCCGAAATCAGAATCCGACCCCGATATCAAAAAGTCCACTACCGGTCAAACTCTCCAAAAATTCGACTTTTGCCATTTCAAGCCTAAATGAGCTATAACCCTCCAAAACAGAATTCGTACACGTCTCTAAGTCCAAAATCACCCAACGGAGCTAATGGAACTAAAGAAACTCCATTCTGGAGTCATCTTCACACAGTTCTGACTACGGTCTGAATCCTCAGACTTAAGTTTTGGTTTAAGGACTAAGTGTTCCAAAGCACTCTGAAACCACAACAAATACCTCCTGGCAAGACACATAAGCATAAAGAGATGAGGGAGAAGCAGTAAACAGGGGATGGGGGCTATAACTCTCAAAATGACCGGCCAGGTCATTACATCCTCCCCATCTTAAAACAATCGAACGAGCATAGAGTCATACCTGAAGCGGTGAAAAGATGAGGATAACGGTTGCGCATATCCTGCTCGGTCTCCCAAGTCGCCTCCTTGACCGGATGACCACTCCATTGCACCTTCACAGAAGCAATGTTCTTTTACCTTAGCTTTCTGACCTACTTGTCCACAATAGGCACTAGCTCCTCAACATAAGATAGATCCTTGTTCAACTGGACTGACCTGAAATCTAACACATGATTCAGGTCACCGTGATTTTTCTGGAGCATAGAAACATGAAATACAGGATGAACTCCTGCTAGACTGGGAGGTAAGGAAATCTCATAAGCAACCTCCCCAACACGCTGCAACACCTCAAAAGGACCAATGTACCTTGGGCTCAGCTTGATCTTCTTTCCGAACCGCATAACGCCTTTTATAGGCATTACCCAGAGCAAGACCCGCTCTCTAACCATGAATCCTACATCGCGAACCTTCCGGTCCACATAACTCTTCTGTCTGGATTGGCCTGTGTGAAGTCAATCCTGAATAACTTTCACCTTGTCCAGGGCATCCGGAACCAAGTTTGTACCCAATAATCTAGCCTCGCCCAGCTCAAACCAACCTACTAGGTACCGACATCGCCTACCATACAGAGCCTCAAACGGTTCCATCTGGATACTCGACTGATAACTGTTATTGTAGGCAAACTCAGCTAGTGGCAAGAACTGATCCCACGACCCTCCAAACTCCATAACACACACATAGAGAATATCTTCAAAAATATGAATAGTACGTTCGGACTAACCTTCCATCTAAGGGTGAAATATTGTGCTCAGATCCACTCGAGTACCCATGTCATAGTGGACGGGCTTCCAGAACCGTGATGTAAACTCCATACTCTGGTCAAAGATGATATATACTGGTATGCCATGAAGCCTGACGATCTTGCGGATGTAAGTTCGAGCCAAATGCTCGGAGGAATAGGTAGTCATCACAGGAATGAAATGAGCTGACTTGGTCAGCCTATCTGCAATCACCCAAACTGCATCAAACCTCCGCTGAGTCTCTGGGAGTCCAACAACGAAATCTATAGTGATCCGCTCCCATTTCTATTCTGGAATCTCTAACTTCTAAAGCAACCCACCTGGACGTTGGTGCTCATACTTCACCTTCTGGCAATTTAGACACCGAGCCAAATACTCCACTATGTCCTTCTTCATCCGCCTCCACTAGTAATGCTACCTCAAGTCCTGATATATCTTCGCGGCACCCGGATGAATTGATTATCGCAAACTGTGAGCCTCCTAAAGAATCAAATCACGCAAACAATCTACATGTGGCACACATAACCTGCCATGCATCCTCAATACACCATCATCCCCAATAGTGACCTCCTTAGCATCATCGTGCTGGACCGTGACCTTAAGGAAAAGCAGATGGGGGTCATCATATTGACACTCCCTGATACGATTATGAAGAGAAGACCGAGAGACCACACAAGTCAATACTCGTCTCGGCTAAAAAATATTCAATCTCACAAACTGGCTAGCTAAGGCCTGAATATCCAATGCCAATGGCCTCTCTACTGCTGGTAGATATGCAAACTCCCCAAACTCTCCGCCTGGAGACTCAAAGCATCGGCCACCATATTGGCCTTCCCGGGTGATACAAAATGGTGATATCATAGTCCTTAAGTAGCTCCAACCACCTTCTGATGCAAGTTAAGATCCTTTTTCTTGAACAGATGCTGCAAACTCCAATGATCGGTGTAAATCTCATAAGGAACACCGTACAAATAGTGTCGCCAAATCTTCAAGGCATGAACAATAGCTGCTAACTCAAGGTCATGGAAATATAGTTCATTTCATGCACCTTCAACTATCTGGACGCGTAGGCAATCACTCTACCGTCCCGCATCAACACGGCGCCAAGACCAATCCACGACACATCAAAATACAGTGTAAGACCCTGAACCTGTAAGCAATACGAATATTGGGGCTGTAGTCAAAGCTATCTTGAGCTTCTGAAAGCTCTCCTCACACTTCTCTATCCACTTGAATGGAGCACCCTTTTGGGTCTTCCTGGTCATAGGCGTTGCAATAGATGAGAATCCCTCTACAAAACGACGGTAATCGCCTGCCAAACCAAGAAAACTCCAGATCTCTGTAGCTGATGACGGTCTAGGACAACTCTACACTGCTTCCAACTTCTTCGGATCCACCTTTATCCCATCATTAGATATTATATGACCCAAGAATTCCACTGAGTCTAGCCAAAACTCACACTTGGAAAATTTTGCATATAACTTCTTCTCTCAAAGTCTGAAGCACAGTCCTCAGGTGCTGCTCATGATCCTCCCGAGTCCGGGAGTACACCGAAATGTAGTCAATAAACCCAATGAGGAATGAGTCAAGATAAGGTCGGAACACATTGTGCATCAAGTGCATAAAAGTTGTTGGGGCATTGGTCAGCCCAAAAGACATAAAAAGAAACTCATAGTGACCATATCTAGTCCTGAAGGTAGTCTTCAGGATATTTGGCTCACGAATCTTCAACTGATGATAGCTTGATTGTAATTCAATCTTGGAAAACACCCTGGCATCTGTAGCTAATCAAATAAGTCATCAATACGAGGAAATGGATACATGTTCTTCCTTGTAACTTTGTTAAGCTGGCGATAATCAATACACATACGCATAGAACCATCATTTTTCTTTAAAAATAAGACCGGAGCACCCCAAGGTGACACACTGGGTCGAAGGAATCCCTTATCAAGCAACTCCTATAACTTCTCCTTCAACCCCTTCAACTCAGGAGGATCCATATGATATGGAGGAATACAGATGGGCTGAGTACCCGACAACAAATCAATGCCAAAATTAATATCTCTGTCGGGCGGAATGCTCGGAAGATCAGCTGAGAATACCTCTAGGAAGTCCCTCACTACTGGAACTAACTCAACTGTAGCGGTATCAGTGATGACATCTCTCACATAAGCTAGATACGCATTACACCCTTTCTCAACCATTCGTTGATCCTTAAGGAATGAAATAACTCTGCTGGGAGTGTACTCTAAGGTACCTCTATACTCTAATCGCAGTAAGCCTCGCATAGCCAGCATCACGGTATTAGCGTGACAATCAAGAATAGAATAATGGGGCGACAACCATTCCATGCCCAAGATAACATCAAAGTCTACCATGCTAAGTAATAATAAATTAGCTCTTGTCTCAAAACCATTAAGAGAAATCAAACAAGACCAATACACGCGGTACACAACAAGAGAATCTCCCACAAGAGTAGATACATAAACTGGGGAACTCAAGGAGTCCTGAGATACTGCCAAATGTGGGGCAAAATATGAGGACACATAGGAATACGTAGAGCCTGGGTCAAATAATACCTACGCATCTCTATGACAGACTAGAACAATACTTGTAATGACAGAGTCGGAAGCAACTACCTCTGTACGAGCCAGAAGATCATAATACCTGGCCTGGCCTCCCCTTCTAGGGAAACCTCAACCTCCCTAACCTCCACCTCGAGATGGTTGAGTGGGTGGGGTGGTAGTTGGTGCTGGAATCATAGCCTGAGGACCCGGTGGAGCATGTGGTGGATGAAAAGTCTGTGGAGGTGCACCCCTCCTAATTCTGGGGCAATCCCTCACCATATGGCGAGTGTCGCCACACTCGAAACAAGCTCTTGGAGAGCGTGGCTATTATGACTGACTGGGGCTATTCTATTGAACTAGCCATTAAAAGCACCCCGAGAAAGAGGCGCACTAGATACTGGCAGTGCATAATTAGGTTCCGGGGCCTAAAAGGGGCTGGAACACCACTGGCGGCTGCAAGAGCTGAACGAACGGGCCGACTCATATAACCCCTATCATGTCAAGCTACAGCTGGGGCATGAGTACCACTGTAAGTTCCAGACTCCTGAGACCACTTGGCCTCCCTCTCCTCTCTATCCTCGTCAAGCATGCACTCCAATCTCTTGGAAATACTCACAACCTTTTGATAAGAGATGTCCATCTCCAACTCCCTGACCATACTAATCCGGATACTGGGGTGGAGTCCCTCAATAAACCGACTAACCCTCTCTCGAATTATGGAAACCAAGGCCGGTGCATGTCGAGCCAAATCACTAAATCGGATTGCATACTCTGACATAGTCATAGCACCATGGCCCAGCTGCTCAAACTCTGCTTCGCATGAGTCCTTAAGGCTCTGGGAGACGTACTCTCTCAAAAACATGTACGAGAACTGAGTCCACGTAAGTGAAGCTGCCTCAGCCGGACTACTCAACCCATAAGCACGCCACCACTGATAGGCTACTCCTCTAAGCTGGAAGGTTGTATAAGAAACCCCACTCGTCTCCGCTATGCCCATATTAGGGAGAATACGATAATACTTCTCCAAAAAACCCCGAGCATCATTTGTATCCAATCCACGGAAGTTAGGTGGGTGGTACTTCTTGTACCTCTCAAGTCTGAGTTGCTCCGCCTCAGAAGCGATTTTCCTAGTCTCGTGCTGAATCGGAGCTACCGGCTGCAAAGGGATGAACTCTGGGGCCTGGTCAACCTGGGCCCTCTACTTAGGAGTGCGGGATGCGGGAGTCTGTGCCCTTCCCCCGGCCTGAGATGTGGTGGGAGCTAATTGAATCAATCTAGCCTTAGTTAAAATGCTTAACATGCTCATGCACTGGGCTAGAGTCTCCTGGAGGGCTGGTGCAGCAATAGGCACCTCCGGTGCCTGCCCTCCAACTGGAGTTGTTGGGGTCTCCTCTATTATAGCTCGCGTCGGTACTCTAGTTGCACCGCGTGGTCATCCTCTACCCGGGCCCCTGCCTCTAGTGGCTTTAGCAGGGGGCACGGGTGCCTGGTTGTCAGATCCTCCAGTGTGGGTCCTCGTCATCTGTGAGAAAGAATAGAACATAGAAGTTTAGAATTTGATGTCAATCAATTTGCACGATAAGGAATCAAGGAAGTATAATTGTTACTAACAGTTCCATAGCCTCCTGAATATAGGTACAGAGTCTCCGTACTGATCCGTGAGACTCTAATAAACGGCTTGTGACTCACGGAACCTATGAACCTAGAGCTCTGATACCAACTTGTCACGACCCAACCTTTCCCCCGCGAGAGGTTATGACGGCACCTAGTCCTTACGACTAGGTAAGCCTAATATTTGCTGAAAGAAAACAACGAACATGAAATTTAACTCTTAACCATTAATAGTAAGAGAAATGAAATAGTGATAGAAATGTCGCTCGACATGTAAAATAACAACTCTTGACAAAATACATGAAAAACATTCCCAAGACCCAGAACATCATAAGTCACAAGCTTCTACGAAATTTATGTAAGTTCTATACATCAGTATTCTGGAAGTAGTATAAGAAGAACTACATAGAAAGGAAAAATAGGGGACTGCTAGGTCTGCTGACGTGGAAGATATACCTCGAAGTCCCTGTAGCAGCAGCGGTGTATGACTAATAATGTAGTTGGAAAGATGTACCTGGATCTGTTTACGAAAACATGTGCAGAAGAGTAGCATGAGTACCCCACTATGGTACCCAGTAAGTGCCAAACCTAACCTCGTTCGAGTAGTGACGAGGTCAAGTCAGGCCCATTGGTATATAATAAATAAAGAAGAAAATGCATGTTATATTAATAGACTGAAACTAAGCAGAAGGAAATACACCAAATAACAGTTCAACACACAAAAATGAACAATAGGGGATCTCCCAAGATACCGTCTTGTAGTCCCAAAATAAATGTACAGGAAGAACTCCTGAGGTACCGCCTCGTAGTCTCAAAAGTAAATGTGCAGGGAGAGCTCCCGAGGAACCGCCTCGTAGTCTCAATGTAAACATACAGGGGGATCTCCCAGGATACCGTCCCGTAGTTACCAAAGTAAATACACAACTAAACATCTGAATATAACAGCCATAACAAGAGAATCTACAATTTAGGCTAAGTTCAAGTCAAGAAAAAGGAAGCAGGAATTCACTAAGCATGTAGGAAACAGTTTAGTTAAGCAATTAAGGCACGTAGACATGCTTTGTAAAGCTAACAGGGTAACTACACATGTCGATATACTCAATTAAGGTGAAAATAGGTAATTACTCAGTAAAATCAGTTATTTGCAACAAATAGCCCGTGTACGCACTCATCACCTCGCGTACATGGAGCTCACATATCAATATAAGTACCAAATCCTAAGGGGGTTTCTCTCACACAAGGTTAGACAAGCCACTTACCTTGAACCAAGCTAAATCAATCGGTAGTAATGCTTTTCCCATGAATATCCAGCTCCAAATGGCCCAAATCTATCCAAAATCAATCACATACCATAAATATAGCTATAAGAAACTAATCTAATCGATGAAATCTAAGCTAAAGCAAGAATTAGGAAATCTTCCCAAAAGGTTTTCTCAGGCCCACGTCTCGAAATCGGGTAAAAGTCACAAAATATGAATACCCATTCACTCACGAGTCCAACCATATAAAAATTACTCAAATCCAACGACAAATCCCCTTTCAAAACTCAAAATATTATTTGAAGAACTTCTTCTAATTTTTTTTCCCAATTTCAACCCCAAATTCCATAATTAAATAGAAAATTAATGATAGATTAGTAGGATATAACGAAAATGGAGTGTAGAATCATTACCCAATCGATGATTCTGAAAATCCTCCAAAATCTCTTCCAAATCCGAGCTCCCAAACTCAAGTTTTGATATAAATGGAACCCTAATTTTTTAAATGATATAAGTCTGCCCAGTGATTTCTTCTATGCAAACGCGGCCAAACCCTCGCGTTCGCGAAGCACAAATTTTCTTTTATCTAAAATCCTTCATCGCGAAGTCGATGCTCATGTTGCGAAAGCGTAGACCACATAGCTTGACCCTACGGGAACGTAAGACCAAAATCGTGAATGCGTTGGCAAAAAGGCATGGGGTCCCAGCCGCTCAACATTCTCTACGCGAACGTGATGCCCTTCTCGCATTCGCGATGCACTGTCTAAGGACCCCTTCGCGAATGTGGCCCCTGCTTCATGAACACGAAGAACAATATTCCTCCTGCCTCCTGATTCTCTTCGCGAACGCGGAACACCCCTCATGAACGCGAAGAAGGAAACCAACAACTGGGAAAACCAAAAAATATGCTATCTTTCACAAGTCCAGAATGATCCGTTAAGCACCTGAAATCAACCCTAGGCCCCCGGAGCCTTAACCAAACATACATACTAGTCCTAAAATATCATACAAACTTATTCTAGCCCTCAAATCACATCAAACAATTCTAAAAACACAAATCACCCTTTGATTCAAACTTAATGCAATCGAAACTTCCAAATTCTACAACTGATGCCGAAACCTACCAAACCACGTCCAATTGACCCCAAATTTTGTCCACAAGTCATATTCAATCTTATGGACCTACTCCAACTTCCTGAATCAAAATCTGACCCCAATATCAGAAAGTCTACTACCGGTCAAACTCTCCAAAAATTTAACTTTTGTCATTTCAAGCCTAAATGAGCTAAAGACCTCCAAAACATAATCCAGACGCGTCCCTAAATCCAAAATCACCCAACAGAGCTAATAAAACCGACAAAACTCTATTCTGGAGTCGTCTTCACATAGTTCTGACTACGGTCTGAATCCTAAGACTTAAGCTTCCGTTTAGGGATTAAGTGTCTCAAAACACTCCAAAACCATAACAAAGACTTCCCGGTAAGACACAAAAGCAGAAAGAGATACGGGGAAAGTAGTAAGCAGGGAATCGGAGCTAAAATTCACAAAACGACCGACCGGGTCGTTACACAATGACTATAAACAAAATTCAAGGATAATATTTATCTCATGTTGGGTTATATTTGAAGAAACAAGTCTTCACACATGGCCAGCTTTATGTTTACCTATCATGGGTTACAAAAAAGAAAGGGATTAAAGACTTTGGGTTATGACGATGATGGAGAAATTTCAAATGAAGCAACAAATGTAGTGTACAAAGAAGTTTTCCGTAATTTACTTGGAGAATGAAAGAAATCTGATATGAAAAGTTCATAACTTTTGTGCTTCTCATGCTCCTATCTTTGCTAAACCTTATTGGAAATAAGCTTCAGAAATAATAGTTGAAAACTTCAATTAGTATGGTTATCAGGTATCTCATCAACATTAATTTTACTATTTTGAGCTACTCTGAACTAATAAATTCTCATGTTTTAAATATACTAACAAACAACTTACAACCTTTTTTTACAACAGAGTTCTCACAATGAATGTTGAAGTTTACAAAATAATCCTTGATCTGTTGTCGAGGGTGGAATAAAAGAAAGACTCTACAAGTAAAATTAATACTTAATCAACTTCCACTTGATTTTGGCTTTGTGACACATTAAAATATGATTGAAAATTTATGAAATGACAGCTTATGAATTTTTATATGCAAATACAGACATCACTGCAATGTAGGCTACAAGAAAGGACTTTAGGAATGGTGTTTTTAAGAAGTAGATGAAGACCTTGCAATGTTTCATGGGATGCAACGTAGCGAAAAGGAGATGAATGATCGAAAATCTCTAAACATAAATCTAAGGAAGTGGATCAACAATTAGGTATGTAGATGTTTTTTTGCAGAATTTATTAATTTCCTTCTTCAATAATTTTTGAGAAATAGAACAAATTATATGTACTATGCCATTTGGTGGTTCTTCCCATCCCCACATAATTATATTTATATTAAATGCATGTCCTTTAATTTTTTCATGAGTACAACCAACTTTGAATTTGGAATATGGCCTTGGAAGTTTTCTTTGTTTTCATTTTTTATATGTATATAATTTGGCATTTTATCAATTGTAGGCTAAAAGGTTGACTTTTCTTTGTTATCAAATGGGACATCAACAGAGCCTGCTAATCGAGAATATCTTCTAATCTCTGAAAATGACAAGAATGACTATGACTGATATTATTACCATAACATTTGTGTGTGTTGGTGTGATGAATCATTTTGTTATTGCATATCTTTCTTCTACTTTGATTTGCTAATTGTCACTTTGACGAAAATGAAGAAACTTAATAGCTTATGCATCCTCTAACAATTTATTGAACCAGACAGTATGTAAGTGACATTTTATTGGGGAGTTCAAAATGTCAAGTGTGTCATGAGGTAGTAGTGTTTATGGGAGTCCAGAACCCAATTGTTGCTAAATTGGACAAATAGAACGAAAATAAGTCTAAAAAAAAAGAGTACCGGAATATGTATAATGCCACACTATGTGGCGCTATACACTAACGGTAACTGTACCGTTAGTGTATAGCGCCACATAATGTGGCGTTATACAATATTTTTTTCTGGCAGTGGGTATAAAGCCATAGTGACCGGCGTTATACGTCTTTTCTGTATAGCGTCGTGCACTGTGGCGCTATACCTGGGCCCACCAATAATTTAAAAAGAGTATAGTGCCCACTGTTTTGGCGCTATAATATAAAAAAAAATCTCCGGCCAGCCATTCTATATAAAGCGGTTAGAATTGCATTTCATTCAATCACAAAAAAATTTCAACTCTTGATCAAACGTTTATTGTTGTTAAATTCTCAAGCATTTTTTCATTATGTCTGAAGAGCGTAGAATAAGAGTTTCATTATATTGGGGGGTGAGGTTGTGATGGAGAATAACTCTGTGGGCTACAATTTACCTGCTCAGTGTCATGTTAAATTGCCACTTACCATGGAGTACGATAAATTGATATCGTTGTTATGCAAAAAAATGGGTGTGAGCAAACGTTCAGTGTTACTTAAAGTAACCGGACGATATCCGTATTCCGTCACTCCGCAAGGGGTTGCTTTTTACTCGGAGTTTAACATCGACGATGATGAAACTTTGAGTGATTTTCTGAGAACTCCGATGAATACCGGGAATTTCTTTTAATTACAATGTTGGAAATGTACGTGAAGGTTGTAGACGTTCCAAAAAATGAGGTTGTGCATAGTAGAGATACCCCCCAGTAATCGGGTGGTTATTCTGGAGCAGTTTTTGCCGGACAGGTTCCGGATGAAAGAATTTTCTTTGATTTAAACTTATCACCGCCGGGGAATGAGAAGGGAGAAAAAAAATTTATCCTGCTTTCCAACATTCACAAGACGAGTGGTAAATTTATGCTGTGATTTCTGTTAATTATGTATATTTTTAGTGTATTGAATTTGTATTAACGCTCATATATTGAATAGGGGGACCGGCCGGATATGAATTTTACAAGTGGCTCATCCGGTAGTCATCACCCAATTGAAAACATCCATCATGGAATTTCATCACATTACGACTTGTAAGTCAAGTTATATAGCTAATATGAAAAGTATTTATTAATTTCAGTGGATTATATTTTTTTTGGTTGTGCAGTGAAAAAAAGCAAGTTGAACCACCCGTACTCACTCAATTGCCCGAAAATGACGTATTACATCAGGATCCGGCTGATGCACAGAGTGAGGAACATAATAGTGATTACGACAACAATGCCGATGAATCCAGGGACTAGACACCCTTTCGTCGTGAGGATGGTGATGATGAAGATGAAGGGGAAGGACCAGATTTGAAGAGACCCCCACCTAGATAAAGAGTACGAGTCCGAAGTGCCGTTTCATTCAAGGGAGATTCCTTACATTGATAATTTGCCAAGCGTGCGGGATGTGGAAGCTCTCACAAGGGATTTTGATGAAATCCGGGCAGCAATGTGGGATGGGTCTAGACCAACGGTGCTTGCAAAGGGGATGCTTTTCCCCGATAAAGCGCGTGTAAGCAAGGCTTGTAAAATGAACAACGTAAAAGAGTGTCGTGAGATGCAGGTAATGGAGTCAAGTATGGATGTATACAAGGTTGTTTGCTGTAGGTGGTTTTGGCCATGTCCTTGGATGTTGCGTGCATCAAAGAAGAAGACAGGTATGTGGAAAGTCGGTAAATACATTCCCATCCACACATGTGAAATGGACACATTCAACGGTAATCACTTCAACTTGGATATTGACTTGATTTCTCTTGTACTTATTCTGCACATCGAAGCGTCCATAAGGTATAAAATAAAAGAGTGCATTACACTAGTCCACTAGGAATATGGCCATACCATTACGAGAAGAAAGGCATTTCTCGGGCGCAAACGAGCATTTGAAATTGTTTACGGTAACTGGGATAAGTCTTTTGCAGCTCTACCAACGTACATGGCCACACTGCAACACTTTAATCCCGGGACGGTCGTTGAATAGAAGCTTGAGCGGAGTCCGGGAACACCAGATTACATATTCAATTACGTGTTATGGGCGTTTAAGCCAGCAATTGATGGTTTTTCGCATTTCCGGTCCGTAATATCCATAGACGGAACTCATGTCTATGGAAAGTACGATATCAAGATTTTGATAGTCGTGGCAGTGGATGCTAATGGCCAAATATTTCCTCTGGCTTTTGCTGTTTGTGCCAATGAAAGCACAGAGACGTGGACGCTGTTTTTGAACCACCTGAAAGACCACGTTGTGAAATAACGTTCAGGTATTTTTCTAATATTTGATCATCATGGTGGTATATTAAGTTATGTGGATAACTTGCCTGCATGGAAAGAGCCTTATGCATACCACCGTTACTGTGTGAGGCACTTTAAGGCCAATTTCCAGAAGGCATATCCCAAGAAGGATCTACATGATTTGATGTGGATGGCAGCAACGGACCACCAACAACATAAATTCCGGAGGCATATGGAGTCTATTAGGCAAGAAGACGAGGCAGCCTATTGTTGGCTAATGCGACATAACCCTGAAAAGTGGACTTTGCATGCGGATGGTGGCAGACGATGAGGAGTTCTTACTACAAACGTGTCAGAGTCCTTCAACGGGTTGTTGAAGTCGGCAAGAGGATTTCCCGTCACAGCCATGGTGCGAATATCGTTCAAGTAGATGGTAGAGAGGTTTGTTGAACGGTTTGCAACTGCAACGGAATTGATGGAAAGGGGTGTTGAATTTATGCCAGTGCCGATGTAGAGATTTGAGAAATACGGATGGCGAGCACATTGGCATTCATTTTTGCTGTATGATAACGAAAGAAATGTTTTTGAAGTTCGCACCGCTATCCATCAAAATCAGGGGAATAATGTACATATTGTAAATGAATCATCAAGGTTATGCTGTTTTGGGAAATGGTCCATATACCACATGCCTTGCTCACATGCCATCAAGTGCTTTCAACGTATTAGTTTTGGGGAGACCAACTATGTTGATCAACAATATAGTGTTGCCAATTACGTAAACACTTATAGTGGTCAGTTGCATCCAGTGGGTGCTGAGCATTANGGACGTAAATGTCCTTCAGCTGGTTTGGGTGGAAAAACTAACGGTAGCGGGTGTTTTTCTAGTGTACCTAACTACCCTTGAGTTGATGTTGTAATAATTTCATGTCTATGTATATGTTGCAAGATTTATGAAATAAAATTATGCTTGTTAATTATGATTTGTACTTTCCCATATTAACGATTTAAATGATATATTAATAAAATTATATGTATATTTAGCACAGTTAAATATTGTTGTTAATGTAAATAAGAATATTATTTACACCAAATACAAAAAAAAGTTAAAGAAGGCTGAATCAATGTGTGTGTTGTCTTGTCTAACTGAAAAGGCTGACCAGCTGACATAAAGTTGGTCAACATCTGAAATTGTAGCGCGGCTTGACACTACGTTATGTGTGTGTTGTCTTGTCTAACTGAAAAGGCTGACCAGCTGACATAAAGTTGGTCAACATCTGAAATTGTAGCGCGGCTTGACACTACGTTATGTGTGTGTTGTCTTGTCTAACTGAAAAAGCTGACCAGCCGACATAAAGTCATCCTTTCAACATCATGAAATTTAAGACGTAAAATATAGCGTCGTTAGATAGTACGTTATGTATTTAGCGCGACTTACCACTACGTTATGTGTGTGTTGTCTTGTCTAACTGAAAAAGCTGACCACCTGACATAAAGTCGTCCTATCAACATCATCAAATTTAAGACGCAAAATATAGCCTCGTTGGATAGTACGTTATGTAGTTAGCACGACTTACCACTATGTTATATGTGTGTTGTCTTGTCTAACTGAAAAAGCTGACCAACTGACATAAAGTCATCATGTCAACATCATGAAATTTAAGACGCAAAATATAGCGTCGTTGGATAGTACGTTATGTATTTAGCGCGGCTTACCACTACGTTATGTGTGTGGTGTCTTGTCTAACTGAAAAAGCTGACCAGCTGACATAAAGTCGTCATGTCAACATCATGAAATTTAAGACGCAAAATATAGCGTCGTTGAATAGTACGTTATGTATTTAGCGCGACTTACCACTACGTTATGTGTGTGTTGTCTCGTGTATAAATAACGGGCTCATTCCAGTTAATTTTTGTGCTCAAAATTTACTAAAAACAAATATTTCATTTAAAGGTAAGGTTTTTTTTACTAAAATAAAATATTTCACAAATGGCTCAACCTCTTCGTGCACCAAAATGCAAGTGTGGAAAAGCATGCTTGATGCAATTTCGTTGGGACGGTGGTGAATGTAGACGTCGCTACTGGCATTTTTGAATCAGTTTTACAAGGATCCCAACAAACCTATGTGTGATTTTGAGGAATGAGTTGTCCCCCCATGTTATCAGCAATGCTACAGAGAAAAACTACATTATCTTAATAATTTGCGTACAACACAAGAGGAACGTAAAAGAGAAGGAAATAGAATTATTGCAAACTTGAGGGCTAAACTGAAGGAGGTAGGACGAGAAAAATGGATAGCAGAATGGACTTGTGAAGCCGAAAAGGAACAGAAAAAAAAATGTAAACGAGAACTTGCGGAGGTGAAGGCGAAACTTAAAGAGGTTGAAGAAGAAAAAGAACAGTTGGAAGAACGATTTAAGTGGTTGGAGCGGAGAATAAATGGCAGCCGAGGCTAAACACTTGCATGTATGTGTTTAGTGTATTTTCATATTTTATGTATTTTTATTACGTTAGCAGCCTATGTTTGTGTTTGTGCTTGTGCTGTAATATTGTTTTCCTTCTTTGTTGTACTAAATTTTATTTTAATTGAAGTGGAAGTTAAGTTTTAGTGCTTGTGTTGTTATATGAAACTATCAAACGAAATGAGAACTAAAAAAATTAATGGCCATATTCGATTAAATATTGTTTTTAATGTATACAAAAATATTGTTTATGCCATAATACAAAAAAAAGTGAAAGAAGGCTGAACCAATGTGTCCCGCAACCGGTGTGTCTCAATGTAGCTGCTGGTCTGAGGCGCATCATTCTCGCCGGCCAAGGTACGCTATCGGGATCATCATCATCAAATCATCTCCTTATAGCCGGATGCAGCGCAGGATGACATGTATCGGCGGTGCTGTCAGGTCCAGTAGAATGCTACATCATAATATAAAACTTAGTATAGAAAATTACATAACAATTCACAACAATTTATATTGTCTTACCATCATCATCGTGTCTGGATCCTGAATGTATTCATATGTCGCAGCATCGCATGAAGCCTTCAAAAAGGAAATTAATAAAGTTAAAGGAAACAAATAAGTTACAGTCAAAACAAATTCAAATTCAATACTAATAAACGCATACCTGCACATGTGATATGGAGCCATAACTCAGTCGACGTCCACTACACAAATTTCGGGTCGATCGTTCCTCGTCAGTGGTAGACGGGCCTGGGAAGTACCTACCCCAATCCTCCCCTTGAATCACAGGATCGTGGACATAACTCTGCATCTGCTGCCCCATGTGATAGACGGCATGCAATCCAATTGCCTGCACAAAGTAAAAAATATAAACTACATATCTGGCACAAAATTATAGGTATATAATTAATAATAACAGAAAACATACCAGGGCCTCCTGTCTCCCGGCGTATGGGACATAGCGACTTTGTGGCAGATGAACTGGGTTCCCGATAATAAGTCGGGTAACAGTGCGGTACCATGCCATATAATTCTGAATAGAAAACAATTGGGGAGGTGGGATCAAGTCACCTCGCCTGTCCCAAATACCCAACTGCTCTTCAAGCCATGCCATAAATGTGTCGTCCACCTTGGACCGATCATCCCTCTCAAAGTGTCTAGCATGCCATGTGGTGGACTCGGTATAGGCTGCGGCAAGCCAAACTGACGACATACCCGCTCGGAGGCATAATGCTCAACAATATCGAGGCATAGGAGCGGGACAGAAGACATCCAAATCTGTCAGCCAAACATGCAATACGCTGGCAGGGTATCTAACACATCATCGTTGTACGGCGTCCAGATGAACTATCAAATAAAAAAACAAACCATTAGTAGGCGCATAACTACGTTAATCTATACCAAGTAAGTTTATTTAGATATTCACCTGTGCGTCGTCCAGCAGATCCAAAACATCCCTGCAGAGGGGGAGATTATGATGGGCATCATAATCTCGTGCAAGAGCACGACGCACAACCCACCTCCAGGCTAGAGGAAGCTCCGGAATTTCTACATTAGCTGGTAGATGTGGTAGAGGTGGCTGAAACTGCAAAAATCGCTCCCAGGCCCAAACCTAACATAGAAAGTTGACTTAAAGTATAAGAATAACTATAACTAGGTAGAATTGCAACTAATGGACATATTATTTGAATATGTTGTCACCTGTAGAAGCGGTAGAAAGCCACAAACGTCTCTCTGTGTGCCGATGGAAGCCCGACACATATGCTTGTACAGGAATGAAAGGACAGCACCACCCAACTGTACATGGATGTAGTCTCGAACGCATCAATATGGTACAGAAAAC
The DNA here is from genome assembly GCA_005239505.1 of Nicotiana paniculata. Lineage (NCBI taxonomy): Eukaryota > Viridiplantae > Streptophyta > Magnoliopsida > Solanales > Solanaceae > Nicotiana > Nicotiana paniculata. The sequence continues at coordinate 87,952 of ML345461.1, forward strand.
GGAGGCTCACTAGGTTCCCCGAAGTGTTCGCAAATAACCCCCCAAGTATAACGAGCAACAACAGCCTCGTATATCGTACTACATCCACCTCCTCTGACTCGTCGGTGATAGTATGGTGGATCTCCTCCAGGTGCGCTATAACGGAGGTCAACTGCAGACGGCTGGACCCAGACCCGACCGCCTGGTCCACAGGCCTGAAACCAGTGAGCCTCTCCAGATAATCCCAATAGGCCTGCCGCTGATAATATCTCATGTTATACGGCATCAAAACTGGCAAGCCATCAGCTGGCAGGCCATATAGAATCTCGGCGTCCTGCAGGGTGATGTGGCCTCGCTAATGGGCAGGTGGAAAGTGTGCGGCTCCGGTCGCCACCGCTCAATCAACGCCGTGATCAAAGTCCAGTCGAGCTGTATCCGGCCAATCCTAATAATTCGGTAAAATCCTATATCCTCCAGGTAGTGGACCACGCGGGGATGTAGAACTCTATCATTCAAAAACTCCCACATGTACTCCACTCTCCTGGCCCGGAAAGTCTGCGTAAGCAACTGTCCGTCCCATATATACTCGGATTATGCTCGGGCTGTAGGGCTAATACATCCAACGTCCGAGGGTCGGGATGTATCATCGGGTCCATGTCGTCCACTGTAAATTAAAACAACATTATTTGTATTTTATTCTGTATATTTAATATTAAATTTTTGAGGTACACAAATTTTAGAGTTATACAAAATTTAAACCTATGGTTTTCAGGCTCGTTATTTGAGTCCCAGTGGCACCAAATTATATATATATATATATATATAATTTGGGTTCCGGGCTCGATATTTTGAGGCTCAGTGGCACCAAATTAACATCAGTAATTATGTGTCAAATTCAATATTTTTATAATTTTATGTGTTTGTTTTATAATTTTAATTC